>JAPFQT010000150.1:315000-525000 GCA_027627225.1 Congeria kusceri
AATAATAATAATAATGATAGCAATAATGTGAGATCTATAATCAAAATCAAAATACCAAAAACTTGATAAAATTATCAAAATCACAATCGTGATCATATCATATTCAAAATCATCATACTAATCATAATAATCATAATAATGATAATCGTCATAGTTATCATATTCATCATAATCATGGCATTTAAGAAACAAATAATAGTACAGTTCTATATGAGCACTGGTAAAAATAATTAGTGGTTTGTGATCATAGTTGTGCGGTGACGTATTTTCGTTTGCACGCGGCGTTTCGGATTGAGAAATTGAAACGACTACGCGTTTTGAAAGGTTTACATTTTGCGTCAGAAATTTAATTCATTATCAATACTTAAAAGACATGTTGTTGCGAAAGACTGTGTGCGTTAGCGTTTATGGTGCTGGAGCTAGCTTTGTAACGGTTTCAGTCAACAGCAGTTATTTTTGTCCTGATTTACGCTTGAGTGCACCTGCACGCGAGGTCGATGTTGAACACAAAGGCAAGATGGAGGACCTATTGTGTGTGGTAATTACTCTAATCAGTTTTGCATAGCAGGATTACAATGGAGAATGCCGTTATCTGAGGGGTTAACATTAAATGACTGATGGGGCAAAAGCAAATTATAATTTGTGTGCTGGATAAGTTTAAAGGGAAGTAACAAAAGTATAATTATTAATGTATGTACTAGAACTGCTAGATTAATTAGGATAAAGAAACAGGATTGTAGGTGAAATATAGGTATCAGTTGTACTCATTTAGAATGCAACAATTGTTTCCATTGCCTTAATTGAAATATAATATCAATATAGCAGGCAAAAATATTTAAAATGTTAACACTTGTACTTGAGTGGTACCATTTTGTACTACTCTTATATGATGCTGCAATTATTTCTGTTATATGAATATAAGTATATAGCAATCTTACGTTAATATTGACATATAATTATGCAGTTATCATTTGGTACAAATACAGAATGAAGTTATTATTTACATTGCACAGTTTATATTTACTTGCATATATTTCTAATTAAGGTAAATAATGTGATTAGTATATACATGCAAAAATATATACATTTGTGACCAGACAAATATTTTGATATATTGATTACACAAGTGTAAACGGTCACTTATATTGAGATAATATGTAAATATGTTATGCTGTTAACAATAAAAATACATTGAAATAAAGGCAGTATTGTTACAAACTACAATATTAGAGTTAGTGTATTAGCTGGTGGCATTGGTAAAAACAGGTAGTTAAATAGATAACTTGCTATCGCTTAAACTGACTGAATATGAAGCGAATAAATTTGCTTGTATTCTGTAATAGTTGTAAGGAATTAGATGTTAGGATTTTAATAAGAGTAGCATCATAAAGATCATGTCCTAAGAATTGTTCTCTTTCAGATTTAAAGAAATCGCAGTTTAGTAGATAGTGATGTTCGGAGCCAACTTGACCAGAGTTCCAAAGGCTGCATATTCTTTCCTCAAATGGGGTTCCATCGTATCGACCGGTTTCAACTGGTAACCAGTGATTTGCAGTTCTAAATTTAAAGAGGTATGTATATTCAGTTTTTGTAAGTTTTATAAAGTAGTCTTCAAAGGATGGAGTTTGTTTGAAACTGGAATATATTTGTCCCTTATGTGTTTGCTGTAGTTGATTGTGCCATTGGGTTTTGAATTGGGTTAATAATTTGGCTTTGACTAAACAGCAAATATTATTTTGGGTTGTTAGGAATTGGTTATCCCATAAGTTACTTAAGTTTACTGAGGTGAGGATTTCTTTAATTTTGTTGGCCCATTTAAAATTTGAGATTGGCAAGTTCATCATGTATTTATAGATTTGGATAGATAATTTCTGATCTTTGCCTATTAAGATTCTATTCCAAAAAGAGATAATGCGACTTTTGATGTTAATTGCTATAGGGTATCTGCCAAGTTCACCATATAAAAAAGCCATTGGGGTTGATTTCCGAGCATTCGTAATTTTTCTAAGAAAGTTATTATGGACTTTCTCCAAGATATCTACATTTTCAAAACCAAAAATTTCTGAGCGATAGATTAAAATTGGTAAAACAGTGTGGTCGAAAAGTTTAAGATTTAAATCAATAGGTAGCTCTGCATTATTTGCTCTAGTATATAGAAGGTGCATTGCTTTTGTTGCTTGCTCGGCTAAGTGTTTCCGTGCATTGAGGAAAGAACCATTGCTGGAAAGGGTAATGCCTAGGTAGTGGTAACGGTCAGTGATTTTTACAGAGTTGTCACCTAATGTGAAATGGAAGTTTTGTAGTTGTCTTGCACCAAATATTACAATTTTTGTTTTGCTAAGGTTTATATTTAAATGCCAGTTTTTACAGTATTTATGGAAGGCATTTAAACTATTTTGGAAGTCTATTTTTGAATCAGATAAAATCACAGTGTCATCAGCATAAAGTAGAATAAGTAGTTTTAGCCAAAGAGACAAATCCAGGGGATTTTCTAGTTCTATGCCAGTTGAGCCATTGAGGTGCATATGTGTTTGAAGGTCATTTGAGAAGATGGAAAAAAGAATTGGAGATAGATTGTCGCCTTGTCTAACGCCAATTTCTGATACGAAGGGTCATGAAATATTGCCGTTAATAGAGATACTAGATTTGATATTGTTGTACATATTTTGAATTAAATGTTAAAACTTGCCATTTATATTTTGTTTAATAAGTTTGTGCCATAGGCTAATTCGCCAAACCTTGTCGAAATCTTATGAAAAATCAATGAAAGCGCAGAATAGTTTTTGTTTTCTTTTTTTCAGTATTTCGATCAATGAATGTAATGTAAAAATATGGTCAGAGCAAGAGTAGCCTTTCCTAAAGCCAGCTTGATTTTCATCTAAAATATTATTTTCATTAAGGAATTTGTTTAATCTTTCATTTAGTATGGAAGTAAAAAGTTTACCTAGACAACTGAGGATAGTAATTGGTCGGTAGTTATTAGGATCTTTAGGGTCACCTTTGTTTTTAAATATTGGTATGATTATTCCATTTAGCCAGCTTTGCGGAATGAACCCTGTTTCCAGTACACTGTTAAATAGTTTATGGTAAACAGGCATAAGTAGATGTTTAGTGGACTTGATATACTCATTTAAAATATTGTCGAATGGGCTAGGTGTTTTAGAATTTTTAAGCTTTGTGATACATTTTTCTATTTCTTCTTCAGTAATTGGGGTATTAAGCCTGTTGCTTGTGTCATTTTGTAGATGGGAGATTGTGTCATTGAAGCGATTGTCATCGATTGTGCTGGTATTAATTTCTTTGAAGTGATAATGAAATTCATCTAATGTGGGTATAGTTTTAACTTTAGTTTTTGGTTTAAGTTTATTTAAAAAGGACCAGTACTGTTTAGGATTTTTGTCGGACATTGAACGAAGTTTATTTGTCATGTTATGTTTGCTGGCATTAATGTGTTAGTTCATGGTGCGTTTATATTCCTTACTGGCATTGATCATTCTTTGTTTGTTGTCTATAGTTTTGTTTTTTGTGTAGTCATTTTTGGCAGTATGATAATTTTTTCGTGCTTTAGAACATTGAGGACCAAACCATGGTTTATTGTTGTCTGGTCTATTATAATGAAATCGTTTTTTATGTTCAGGGTATGTGCTGGTGGAAGCTTGATGGAATACTGATTGGAGTTGATCGGTTATGTGCTCAATTGTCTGCTGCGATTGTGGGTAAGTGTTAATTTGCAAGAGTATTTGGTCTATTATGTTAAGGTTAATATTGTTAACAAATTGGTTGGACAAGTCAGGATTCCATTTTGGTTTCAGATTCATGTCACTTAGATTTTTGGTGGAAATATTGGAGCATTTTCTGTGTGGTATGTTTATGGACAAAGTGAGGGCATTATGACCATCTGAGAACAGTGAATCTGTTTCAATGATATGAAAATCTGAGAGAAAGTAAAAGCAATCAGATGAAGCAATTACATAATCAATTGTAGATTTATTTCTGAAAGTTAAGATAGCACAATCATTACCTGATGATAATCTTCCATTGAGGATAAAAATGTTGTTATTTTTGCATAAATCAATAAGTCGGAGTCCATGAGTATTTGTTCGATGGTCTTTAGAAGTACGAATAATTGGGATAGATAATTGTTCAAGGGTTTTATATTTGTCAAGTTGGCTCTGTATATGATCATCAATATCGAACATGTCATTTAAATGGGGATCTGTAGTTATGTAATCTTTCATGCTTCCAACTCTACTATTGAAATCTCCTGCAAGAATTACATATTTAAGTTCATTACATTTTTGAGAAATTTCATTTTCAAAGGCCATAAACTCGTCATCGTTGAAAAATTTGGAGTTTTCGGGTGGAACATATACAGCTCCTATTATAATATTTTCATCAAGTTTCGCTAATGATTTGCAAAAATGGATATCCATAGTACATATTCAGAGTTTGATTGTAGGACTTTAATTGAGGAAGTAAGTTGGCCTTTAACAAATATACCAATGCCACCATATTTACGCTTATACCCTTGTTCTCTGTGTTTGGCTAAATATTCATAGTTATTTATTTTAATAATATCGTTTTCATCAGTGTGGGTTTCTGGAGTCCTACTATGATGTCGAACTGTTGCCACTAATTATCGGATTAAGCGCGCAATTACCCTGCACACACAGTGTTTTACCGCTCCTGCTGTTTGATAGTCGGAATACAGAGGATCCGGTGTACGGAAGGTTTTCGAACATTAAACATATAGACAAAACAACGGGACCGGAGCGTCTGTTCGGTTTTCAGAGAGTTCCGGTTTATAGAGGAATCGGTTTTAAGAGAGTACACTGTACTACTACTACTACTACTTCTATTACCACTACTACTACGTGTACTTCTACTACTACTACTACTACAACTACTACTACTACTGCTACTACTACTACTGCTACTACTAGTATTACTACTACTACTACTACTTCTACTATTACCACCACCACCACCACCGCCACCACTACAACTACCACTACCACTACCACTACCACTACTACTACTACTACTACTACTACTACTACTACAATTACAACTACTACTACTTCTACTACTACTACTACTACTAATAATAATAATAATACTGCTACTATAGACGTACACTACTACTGAGAGGGAAGGATCGAGCAAAGTGACAAACAAGAGAAAGATTTAACATGGGAATGATCAAAGAGCAATCCTCGAAACAAAATAAATATGAAAAAAACGCAACAATGTTAGACATGTATATAAATGTTAATTTGTATGTGCCAAATGTCGACAACGACACTCTAGCCAATAACCGATCATGTTTACCACAACGTGCAACATTTTATATAGGGTGTGTTTTAAAAAATGGCATTGTATAACTATGATAATCGTATGATAATTTTCAAAGACTTTCTAACTAATACTAAAAATCGAAAATGTCTCACAACTTGTTCTGTGAACACGGGGTGTGGTATAAACTGGTACATTCGTTTTCCGCGCTAACGGACAGTTTGTTGACACGCCCGTCGCGAGTGGCTTACGCACGATGGCAGTCCGGCTAGCGCAGTGGTTGGTACACTCGCTTCTCGCCTAGGCGTCCGGGTTCGCTTCCCACTACGCGCATGTGAGTTTAATTGGTGGTCACCCTACCGAACAGGTAGGGTTTTCCTCCGGGTACTCCGGTTTCCCCCCACAGCACAAGACCACACCAAACTTGTAATATTTCAGTAAAAAATAAATAGCTGGAAATTGCAGCTATGATTCAAAATTCGTCTCAACTTTCGTAAGTTTCTAGTAAGTTTATTAGGTATGAGTGCTGGGACACACTCCGGGTCCTCACATTATGCAGCCTCAGACGCGAAAGGACCTCATAAACTTCGCAATACACACACACACAACACACACACTCACACACGGCTTACGCACGATAACGATTTCAATAATTCGCATTCTGATTGAGGTGATCGTCCCATATAATGCCTTCACGAGACACTTGTCTGGCAGGTTGGCGAAAGTACGACGGACATTTTAACACGAGGCAATCGTATTCCTATTAATTAAGTAGATTATACAATCTCTCTACTTGATAAACACCTATATGTTTACTCAGTTGACACTCAAGAGCACATGACGATGTTTTGAATGGCCCGTACACTACACGTGTCAATGCAATGAATGGACAAATAATCACCGAACAATGAATGGGGGGAGTCCAAGTTATTAGCGGTAAACTGGAAGAGTATATTAATATTAACTAGAATGGTCTATTATGAAAGTGTGACACCTGTAATTGTCTATTATGAAATTGTCCGAACTGAAAAGGACTACAATACGATTGACAAAACTGGAGTGGTTTATTATATGAAATTGTCAAAACTGGAAGAGTCTATTATGAAAGTGTGACAACTGTAATGGTCTGTTATGAAATTGTCCGAACTGAAAAGGACTATAATACGATTGACAAAACTGGAGTGGTTTATTATGAAATTGTCAAAACTGGCAGAGTCTATTATGAAAGTGCCAGCCTTTGAATGGTATTTAATGATTTTGTGAAAAATGAACTGGTCTATTATGAAACTGTCAAAACTGGAAGAGTCTATTATGAAAGTGCCAGCCTTTTAATGGTATTTAATGATTTTGTAAAAACTGGCAGTGTCTGTTATGAAATTGTCAAAACTGGAATGCTCTACTAGTATTATGAATCGGTCAAAACTGGAATGGTCCACTAGTATTATGAAATTGACAAAACTGGAATGGTCCACTGGTATTATGAACTTGAAAAAACAGGATTGGTCCACTAGTATTATGAACTTGTAAAAGCTGGAATGGTCTACTAGTATGAAGTTGTCAAAGCTGGACTGGTCTACTAGTACTCGTATTATGAAGTTGTCAAAGCTGTAATGGTCTACTAATATGAAATTGTCATATCTGGAATTTTCCACTTGTATTATGAAATTGAAAAAACTGGAATGGTCCACTAGTATTATGAATTTGTCTACACTGGAATGGTTCACTAGTATTAGGTAATTGTAAAAACTAGAATCCTCCACATGTATTGAACAAAAATATTTCAAAACTGGAATGGTCTATAATAAAAGTGTCATAACTGGAAAGGTTCTTTTATAAAATTTTAATTTTAAGCTGGAATATCAGATAAAGATTGTGAAACGGTTATGGTCTCTTATACATTTCCAAAACTGGAATACTAGTAGTACATCTTTCGCAATTTTCACAGAAAGATAGCTTCAAGGCCATTTAAAAGTTAAATAGACAAGTGATAATGATAATTAATGTATTTTGTGTGTTGTAGTGTTTTGTACAATTGTACTAAGGCCTAGATCGAAGCCAATTGAATCAATAACGAACACAAGCGTGCTGGTTTTTATGACGTTTATTCTACTACTGATAAGCATGTGGCTGGTGCCGGGTAATGGTCAGTTACGCATGCGCAATGAGCTAGTCATACATATACTACAGATTTTATCATGTACGTCTTTATATAGCAATTTGTTATTAAACACAAATTGTTCCATAAACATGTAAATATATTAAATGTATTATGGTATTAACGCACAAGTAAAGTTTTGCTTCTGCACCACATATTTTACCTTTAAAGGGGCAGTTTGACAGTTTGGGATTGGACACACATATCTCCTAAAATGGAATTTAAAAACTGGAATTTGTACAATATATCGAAACTTAGTTGTTGTTCCATAAACATGTAAATATATTAAATGTATTATGGTATTAACGCACAAGTAAAGTTTTGCTTCTGCACCACATATTTTACCTTTAAAGGGGCAGTTTGACAGTTTGGGGTTGGACACACATATCTCCTAAAATGGAATTTAAAAACTGGAATTTGTACAATATATCGAAACTTAGTTGTTGTATCATCAAAATTCGTTGTCGAAAAGCAATGACTTTCTATCTGTATTGCTTACTCTGTTAAAGTCACGTAATATTTATAGCTGTTGCAGTGAATATTCCAGAACTGCAGAACCATGTTCACGTATCTAAAACTGCAAAGAAAAGACTCGCAACATCTGAAACAACGAGACGTTGAAAACGAGCAAAAATATCAAAATAAGAACTGCGCATGCGCCGACAGTCGATCTTACTCGTCGAAACATTGTATAGACACGTGCATAATAGTTTGCAGCGCAGCAAAGTGTTACTTTGTTTTTATCTTTTGAATACGCATTTCTGAACATAGGTTATGATCAATATTTATTATACTATTATTTTCTTAATTTAGTGACATCATTAGAATAATAATTAAATGGGTTTACGTTATAATTTTCGTACAAAATCATGCAGTCCCTCTTTAAGCCATGCATTATAATTATGAAAACTGCTTTATGTGCTGATACAACCAAGCGCAGCGAAGCGTTACTTTGTCTTTATTTTTTTTAATACGTATTTCTGAACATAAGTTATGATCAATATTTATTATACTATTATATATTAATTAACTGACATAATTAGAATAAATAACTGGGTTTACGTTATAATTTTCGTACAAAATCGTGCAGTCCCTCTTTAAGCCATGCATTATAATTATGAAAACTCCTTTATGTGCTAATACAACCAATCCTCAAAGCAATTCATTCATTTTCCGACTAAAATATGCTGCGACAATACAGGTAACTGGTCACAATTACACAGTTTTCGTTGATTCAATCGTTAGGGAAGACCACTGTGAAGAGTTTGAAATTTGAAAACCATCACTGCCGCTCCTAATGAGTTTGTATGGTACAGGACAACACACCAAACGTTAACATCGTATGAACAGTGATCTCCACTGCTGAACAATGGAGCGAAGCTATAGTAAGGTATAGCGTGATCTCCACTGCTGAACAATGAGGCGAAGCTATAGTAAGCTATACAGTGATCTCCACTGCTGAACAATGGAGCGAAGCTTTAATAAGCTATAGAGTGATCTCCACTGCTGAACAATGGAGCGAAGCTATAGTAAGCTATAGAGTGATATCCACTGCTGAACAATGGAGCGAAGCTATTGTAAGCTATAAAGTGATCTCCACTGCTGAACTATTGTAAGCTATAGAGTGATCTCCACTGCTGAACAATGGAGCGAAGCTTTAGTAAGCTATAGAGTGATCTCCACTGCTGAACAATGGAGCGAAGCTTTAGTAAGCAACAGAGTGATCTCCACTGCTGAACAATGGAGCGTAGCTATAGTTAGTCATCGAGTGATACTACTGTGAGGAAGTTTGGAACGTGAAAAGCGTCACTTACAAGTTGTTTGTCGCACTGGGGGAGTTCGTATTGTACCAGGTCCCGTCCCATTGCGTACCGCAGAGTACACCGGGCAGTCCTGGGGTCAAGAAATAACATGTAATAGAACAGGGTCCGTATTTATGAAGCTTCTCAGGAAAGTCTTAAAATAAGATGCACTAAAGTAAATATTCACATGAAATATTCTACGTTAATCTACATGTTTATATGATTTATATTAAACAATACCATGAAATAGAAAAGACGATATGTATACATAATTATCAACACTATAGTAAACGTATATGGGAAATACATATATACTAATCAAAATGTGAATCATCGCCTATTTTATAGCATTTTTTATATATTTTTTTTATATTTAAACATGTGTGCGTCCTGATTGTCATTATTATGTGTATTACTTATTATATATTAACTTTTTATTGATTCATATACTCCAAACATTGTCTTAAAACTTTTGAACTTCGTTCTCCCCTAGCAAAATCAGACAATATTTGCAATGGTGACCCTTACCAAAATTTGCCTCGTATAGTTGACAAATGAACAGGGGCCGTATATTCATAAACATCCCAAAGACAACCTATATTAAGATGCACTTACGTGCAATGTCCAGATTTAATGTTCTCTGTGAATTTCATAATTCGTTCACCACAAGGTAAATTAACAGCAGTTGTTTATCATTGACTACACTAATTTCAGTTAATGTACTTTCAAACGAAATATGTTGCTTTAAGACATTAACTCTCAAGAGTGTTTAAGGAATAATCCAGAAAATATATTAATACGATTTGAACGCTATTTTAACAATAAATAAATAAACTAATAAGTAATATATAGCAAATATATAGGATCTGACACGAGTTGTCATTTCATACCATATTTTATTAAACGAGTTCAGGAATTTTGTTAGTAAGCGAGCCTTTGGCGAGCGTACTAACGAATGTCCTGGACGAGTGTAATAAAATATGGTATAAAATGACAACGAGTGTCCGATCGTTTTTATCATATGCTTTTCAAGGATTAATCCAAAAAGTCGTGTACTGACGTGTCGTCATTTCATGTTAGCGACGTCATATCATTAAAATAACGTCATCCGATTGGTCAGTCAAAGAATATGTCGCCAATAAAAACTCCCTAAATGTTATCTTAAACATGTGTACGATATAAATATTTGTAACGGTTGTTTTACACAGGAAACAAGGTATAGCATGTGATAAAATTGTATAAACAATCCTTTGTTAACATATATCTAATAAATATAACAAAAAAAATCAACCTTGTAATACTACGTAAAACACATGTGACCGTATAATTTCCTGCAGTATATGCACAAACGAACAATCAAATACCAATTTATGCATGATAACAAACAAGTGTTAAAATGACTTTATGAATGAAATTTTGTTCAAAGCTATGAAATCAACCGTTTTATTTCTGAAGATTTCATTAAAATATATTTAGGAGACCAAATCAATGTTAGTTTGTCCGCGCTATAAAATAGGACTATCCAGTGAATTTAAAAAAACAAATTTTTGTTTCCAACCTCTTCAGTAACAGATTAAAAGACACAACAATGCCAATAAATTAAAAAAATAATATATAATTTACCGCAAAGTAACCAAACGCAAAACGATGTCCGAAACACTTTAGTTTGCTTCATTTTTGTCCGTACCAGAGCCCTTGTGTTAACAGAATGACGTTCATTTATTAAGATTATTAATTTTGTACTAAGCACTTACAAGCGAAAGACTTTAATCAAATTTTCATTAAAATTCTTATATCTTTATTAAATATGATTGAAGATTGACGTTAATAAATAAATTAATCCGATTGGCAAATATCGCGTGGTAGCGTTCTTTTAAATTTAATCTACCAATTGTAAACTTTGCGAATTTAATTGACTTACTCAAACGTTTCTTTAAACATCCTTTATTTATTGAATACATCAAGATTTATGTTTCATCTTTAATAACAGGAATTTACCAGATGCAGATTCGTCGTGATTAGTTAATACATAACACAACGATAAGGGGCCATTTTCCAGAGACATCTTAAGTAGTGTGCGATCCTTAACCTTAAAATAAACATTGTATTTGTTTATTATTCGTTTATATAATCAAACTTGTATTATGCTAAGTGTTTATTAATTATCACATATAGTAGTAACTATTTTTAATATATAACTATAAAAAAGACTCACCAACTTACGTAGTTTGTAAAAAGTAACTTTTAGACCATTTTAACTAAAACAAACTTATTTTAATATACAATTGAGATGTTTCTGGAATAAGGCCCAAGGAACGAAATAAATACAAAGCGATAAATATTCGGATTAGAACAATACTCATACTCATAACTAGGTATCCGAAAGTCAAAAAGGTTCAATAAGATACACGAATATAGGTTACGGTGCTTTTACATGATAACTGTTCCTTTAATATCCATAATGCATACGACATGAGATAAAATGATTTTGAATTAATATGTTGGTTTAATATTGACATAATATGGCAACTGTAGATGTCGTTCTCTGTTCTGGATAATCCAAGATCAGCTAGCTTATATCATGATTGGCACACAGCTCCCCTTGTGTCATCTGACCTTCTTAGTCGAACTGACCATCGTCATATAGCTGATAAAGACTGTGAGATACAGTCGAAATATACAAGTAAGTAAACAGCTTTTTATATGTCGATGGATTTCAAGAATCATGTCATACTATTGTTTTTGTACCGTTTATATATATATATAAAATCGGGTCGGCATATCCGAGGACTCAAAAAAATTCAAACACAAAGAACAACTCTGGCCTGGACGAGCTTGAACAGTCCTGAATTTTATCTCACCATCAAGCCTACATTGACGAAATAACACCAAGTGGGATAACGTAACGGTTGAATGGCTAGACGGTCTGTGAGACGCTACCCTTTGTACATTTTCCAAGCCCTCATCGCACAATACTCATGGCAGCGGTTACTGCTCCATTAAGTGAATAGAGCAATGTACGGATGTTACTGTGACTTCGTTAACACGTTGTTTACTTCTGCGTAAATCCACTATTTTAGTTTTAGTTGAAGTTTACTTACTTTAGTGTAATATTCTGCGTTTACTGTCACTCCCATGGGTACCGTGTGCATGAGGATCATACCCAGGATGTCGGCAAACATTATAAACATTCTCTTGCCGCCGCATTTGGACACCCGGGCATTTTTG
Organism: Congeria kusceri; assembly: GCA_027627225.1. Taxonomy (NCBI): domain Eukaryota; kingdom Metazoa; phylum Mollusca; class Bivalvia; order Myida; family Dreissenidae; genus Congeria; species Congeria kusceri. The sequence continues at coordinate 327,481 of JAPFQT010000150.1, forward strand.
GGAGATGGGGAACCATTGCGCTTTCAGACTGCAGACTGTCTCGGAGTCATGGCACCAAAGCCAGTCTCATCGGTGGTAATGATGCGCTGCAGGAATAAATCGGCCTCTTGCACAGCCCGCATGATAACGGCACGGGTATCCCGCGCGAGACGTTCCTGTTCGTCCTGCTTTAGTAGGTGCGGTACCTGTAAAATAATACGATGCTGCTTATGTTTACCAAGAGGAAATATACATTTTTTGGAAACCTTAAATTTCATGTACATGTGACTTAAATGCTATTAGTTACATAGTTCTTCTTACTGACCCCGTACGGTGTGATACAGATTGGGCTATAGCATAACTTATGCATTAATTATGTTATGTTTGCTTTTACAGAATGATTTTACGGACTGGATATTTACCGGTGCTGACATAGTTTGTAATAATACACGGTCTGCACATGACCTGGCTGAACCAAAGAAAGCGCGTATTCTGCACAAGATATGATAAAAATCAACTTCCTATAGATCTAGTATTATTTGGACGTATTGAATTTGTGTTATTGCTGCATAAATAAACATTTATTTGGCGAGGCTTAGAAAAAACTGCACCGCGAGCCTTGCACAGTACAATAGCCGGTAAAGCGTTTCCTTTTCCAGAAATGACTTCAACTTAAAAGCAATTCCAGTTAATGTAGTTAAAGCAACATTATTAAAAAAAAAAAAAAAAAAAAACACACTTTCAAAAAGCTTTTTTTCTGTTTAGTAAATACATACTCAGGCAAATGATAATCTAATTTAGTTTTAGAATTGGACATTTTCAAGATGGTGACAATATTGACTATAACGTGTTCAATTTTTGGTAAAAATACGTTCGAGGCACAACAAAACTTATCCTTGCATTGCCTTTTAGTGCCTTTGTTTGGAATATATTGAAATAGTTGTGTATGGGTGATTTATTGTTCTATTGATGACGCCATACCACTACCAATGTTCGGGTTTTTTATGTGAATATTAAAAAATTAACGTTTTTGTGATTTATGACCATTAAAAATAATAAAATATACACGTTCTTGGTATCAAATTGTTTATTTTGTTGAATCTGATTCATTTTTACTGAAACTGTTGACTTCATAGTTTATTAAGAGTAATATGACGCACGTCCAAACATTGACTGATATAACCTTTACTGACCTGATATAAAAAAAATATATCAGGTTATTCTGTATCAGGCCGATATCAGCATAGTGGTATGATACATTTTTATCTCGGTGGTGGTTGGTTCGATCCCCAGCGAAGGTAAACCTTTCAATTAATGTTTTTATTTCTTTATATAATTTTTGTTTTTGCTTAGTAGAACTGCTTTAGTTGCTGCAGTCAATACATTAAAAAATGGCATTTTCCAAGATTAGACTAGGGAAATCTGTGAACAAGTGAATTTAATATTGTTGATCGGCAAAAGTCATAATAGCCAAACCCCGTATCATAATTTAAAATCACATGTCATATTGAAAATACGTCGTTGATAGTCAGAACACCTCGACGTGACACAGCGTTTTATGTGCAGTGAAAAAGAGCACGGTTCTGTCATATCGCCAGGATTGCAGGTGTTTTCGATTAAACACTCATTATAGCGTTTTATAAAATTATTGTATTTAATTGATATAATCGTCAATAATTAATAACCACAGGTTCAAAACTGCTTATGTGCTAGATCAACCTTGTCATTGGATTAATTGAGACCTCACAGTTGCTATATCCAGTGCATAAAATGTTAGTACTCTAATGTAGTACATGAAGTGTGTCTTGAACTATTGCGGGGTTCGCAAGTCTGGTTCTTCATGACAAAACATACCTATTACTGACAAGAAATCAATACGTTTTGAAGGTTGTTTTTGTTAATTCTAGCAAGCGTTCTGGCACAGTGCCTAAATCCGCCACATTTGGGGGGGGGGAGCATTTCTACGATATTTTCAAAAGTTGTTTACCGATTTACATAAAAATTGAAATAAATTAAGTTAGGTTTAATGTGCATTTTCTGGCGTGTTTCGGTTACGTTTCAAATACTAGGCAAATGAATTTTTTTACTGCGATTGAAGACCTAAACAGTGTAAAAAAATAAGTGTGGGAGTGCCTAAATCCGCCACCCTCTTTAAAATGTTCAAATTGCTCGAAAATAATATTATTTTATGCATTCTGTTTTCAAAGCAACTTTTATTGACTTCTATTGACAAAACTCCCACTTTTGTTTATTTATGGTTCATTTTAAGTGTCTAAAATAAACACAGTGATCCGACGTTGCTTGGTGTAAATCGTAGACCAGGAACCGTGACATGCTTATTCCACATTTGACTGTTGTTTTTATTTAATTTTTCATATTAAGCAGCTCGTTGACTTTGTTAATACAATGTTTCAATTTCTTCAAATATTCATTTGTGTTACTAAAAAATAGCTCTGAAACTGAGGTCCTGCGCGCACGTGGGACAAATAATGATGGTTTTGAGTAGCGAGACATTTCCGCTCTTAATACGCGTTTTTCCGCATTTTATTGTATGTAATGCCAATGACTAAAGGTTATTTTAATGCTGCACATGCTCACATGGACATAATATTAAAACACAATAATTTAATTTTATCATGGACACCTTGCGCGGTCTCAAAATTGCGCATGTGCAGTATGAAATAGATTCCCCGCATGCAGCATGTTTGCATTTAGGGGTTAGGTACAAAATAATTGGATGAAATATTCATTTATTCACAAATCAAGATGAAAACTCGTCAGCGTTGTTAAGGGAAAGTATATGATTGATTGAGATCAACAAAATAGAAATCGCCGGCAAAACACGCGTATTCGGATGGGGTGGCGGATTTAGGCAAGTGTCGGATTTAGGCACTGCGCCAGTAGTGTATGATAACCTACACGTGTTATGCAGATTGCCAAAGCTAGTAAATAAGGTCTTTAGTGTCTGCGTGGTTATTATTAACTCTTCCCATTAGTGTCGACATATTACATGTTTTCATAACATCTCTAAGACACGTGTATTTAAAATAAGATGTATTCGGAACTGATTCTACCCAGAGTCCGGAGTTTAGTGTATGTGAAGTGGTCGTGTATCGAATGTTTCAGTACTGGCTCTATCCACAGATCGGAGCTATTATTATGTGGACGTTGTCATTCACAACATTCAGTGCTGGCTCTACCCACAGATCGGAGGTATAATTATGTGGACGCTGTCATTCACAAACATTCAGTACTGGTTCTGCCCACTGATCGGAGGTATAATTATGTTCAGTACTAATCCTACCCACAGATCGGAGGTATAATTATGTGGACGCTGTCATTCACAACATTCAGTACTGGTTCTGCCCACAGATCGGAGGTATAATTATGTTCAGTAATGGCCCTACCCACAGATCGGAGGTATAATTATGTGGATGTTGTTATTTACAACATTCAGTACTGGCTCTACCCACAGATCGGAGGTATAATTATGTGGATGTTGTCGTTCACAACATTCAGTACTGGTTTTTCCCACATATCGGAGGTATAATAATTTGGACGTTGCCATTCACAACATTCAGTACTGGTTCTACCCACATATCGGGGGTATAATTATGTGGACGTTGTCATTCACAACATTCAGAACTGGTTCTATCCACAGATCGGAGGTATAATTATGTGGACGTTGTCATTCACAACATTCAGTACTGGTTCTACCCACAAATCGGAGGTATAATTATGTGGACGTTGTCATTCACAACATTCAGAACTGGTTCTGCCCACAGATCGGAGGTATAATTATGTGGACGTTGTCATTCACAACATTCAGTGCTGGTTCTATCCAGAGATCGGAGGTATAATTATGTGGACGTTGTCATTCGCAACATTCAGTACTGGTTCTATCGACAGATCGGAGGTATAATTATGTGGACGTTGTCATTCACAACATTCAGTACTGGTTCTACCCACAGATCGGAGGTATAGTTATGTGGACGCTGTCATTCACAACATTCAGTACTGGTTCTGCCCACTGATCGGAGGTATAATTATGTTCAGTACTAATCCTAACCACAGATCGGAGGTATAATTATGTGGACGCTGTCATTCACAACATTCAGTACTGGTCCTACCTACAGATCGTAGGCATATTTATGTGGACGTTGTCATTCACATTAATCCGTACTGGTTCTACCCACAGATCGGAGGTATAATTATGTGGACGTTGTCATTCACAACATTCAGTATTGGTTCTACCCACAGATCGCAGGTATAATTATGTGGACGTTGTCATTCACAACATTCAGTACTGGTTCTACCCACAGATCGGAGGTATAATTATGTGGACGTTGTCATTCACAACATTCCGTACTGGTTCTACCCACAGATCGGAATTATGCGTACGCTATCATTCACAACATTCAGTACTGGTTCTACCCACAGATCGGAGGTATAATTATGTGGACGTTGTCATTCACAACATTCAGTACTGGTTCTACCCACAGATCGGAGGTATAATTATGTGGACGTTGTCATTTACAACATTCAGTACTGGTTCTGCCCACAGATCGGAGGTATAATTATGTGGACGTTTTCATTTACAACATTCAGTACTGGTTCTACCCACAGTTCGGAGGTATAATTATGTGGACGTTGTCATTCACAACATTCCGTACTGGTTTTATCCTCAGATCGGAGGTATAATTATGTGGACGTTGTCATTCAGAACATTCAGTACTGGCTCTACCCACAGATCGGAGGTATTATTATGTGGACGTTTTCATTCAGAACATTCAGTACTGGTTCTATCCACAGATCGGAGGTATTATTATGTGGACGCTGTCTTTCACAACAGTCAGTACTGGTTCTATCCACAGATCGGAGGTATAATTATGTGGACGTTGTCATTCACAATATTTAGTTTTACTAGTTTTACCCAGAGTTCGGGCTACAAAACTTGTGATATAATAATATCACTATATCCATGTGTACATTCCACAAAATGTATTCGTGTTGTAATTGTTAAACGAAAACATTGGATTTTATGTTGATAAGCGGAAACACGTTATAACATGGGTAATAATGTTATACTGTGTACGCATTTTGCTTCCCTTAAACATACAATGATAGGCAGTTACAAAGGATAACGTTCGAACCTATCACACGGAATGTGTTACTAGTAAATTTTCAAACGACCACACGACTGGTTCTTCCTAGTACAAGACAGTAAGTGTATTTTAACTCCTGTACTGCTAACAAAGTTTATGTTTGGGCTATTTATAAACTGATAACAAAACTCGATATAACAACCGCATTTACATGCTCAAAAAAAAACTTCAAAATAATCGTGATTTTCATGATGAATTTTTGTACAAAGAGCCAGGAACGTAAATGATATTTAAGGAACATGACAAACAAGACGCGCAGGAAAACTTTCTCAGCAATATAACATATGTATCATGCATCATCCCCATCGTTATCATCATCATAAAAGGCGGAAGCTGCAGCCACATCGTCATCGTCTTTTAAATTGTTATCTGATCTGGCAGTTAGCTGTTCATCGATACCGATTATTATGATATTTACCATCCGTTATGCTGCGACTTTTCATTGAATTTTACAATGTTTTCCTTTAATGTTTGAATGTAATACATAACACTGGACTATATTTGACCTCGACCAGAATTTACGTCTGCATTATAGGGAACTATTCACCGAATACAAATCAAAAGCAACATTAAAGGGACTTGTTCACAGATTTTCGCATTTGTTGAAGTATGCCATTAAATATCTCAACTCGACAGATTTAAGCATCGCAATTAAGAAAACATAGTATAGTAACAAGAAAAGCATTAAAAAAAAGAAAAGAACAAAATGTTCCCGCCGGGGTTCGAACCTGGGATTTCCAGATTAAAAGGCTATCGCATTAGCCATTCGGCCAATCCGACTGCAGTATATCATTCTGCATTATTTATTTTATGTGATTCCATGTCTTGTCAACGATTTTAACGAAAACAACAGAAACACTCCAAATTTTTATTCCATCGTTATAAACGCTTTATAATTTTATCAATTTCAACTGATGATTACTAATGAACGAAACGGTTTGTACAGTATATTTCTTGGTCCGTAGTGTTATTTTGCTCCCAGGTATACAATATTCTTTTATATTTGGAATCAGAGACAACAAATTGAAAAATCGTCAATTGGTAAACCTGTGAACAGGTCCCTTTAAAGGAGCGAAATAACACGCCTATGAATAAAACTCAATTGAAATTGCAACAATTATAAGTAGTTGCACGGCTTTTTGTCACTTTTTTCTGAACACGTATTACTTGCACAGCGTTTGTATCTAGACTATTTAGTTACAAATCCATGATAACGATTGACTTTAGCCTAGTGGTTTGTTGTGCCAGACTTTTGATTCTTCGATTCGGAGGTCGTGGGTTCGAGGCCCTACAGAGGCATAGTTTTCTTTCGTTTTTATGTTTTCAGTGACAGTGAATACATCGGTTTGTTAGTCCAGATTATTTAATAATTGAAGTGCAATGTTTAAGACATTTATAAAATATACGAAAATTATGACGTCTGTTAAAGAATCTGTTAGTTCGGTGTATTTAAGTTTTGATTTCTAAAAGTGCATTTATATGAGTTTGAATACACATGTATTTTAAATGCGTGTATGAGAATAAAACAATAAAACGCACTGGAATCTAATAAAACATTTGTACATCGAAATGACACATGTGTACACTTTAGGATCTGGTAATGTTGTCGTGTAGCCCAAAACTAGTAATACCTCAGCTTCTGTACATGCATTACAGTGTTTGGCTGTATTCAACAGACCATGTACCTTTAAGGGATGTACAACACGCCTAACATTCGTTTTACAACAACTGTTCTGATGTTCTTAGCCGAAATATATGATACATAACTATTTTTATTTGTATATGGTTAGTTCATATAGTTCATATATGCACTCTTTAACAAGCGTCTTTGCGCGTGAATACTAGTAGTAGTAGCAGTAGTAGTAGTAGTAGTAGTAGTAGTAGAAGTAGTAGTAGTAGTAGTAGTAGTAGTTGTTGTAGTAGTAGTAGTAGTAGCAGTAGTAGAAGTAGAAGTAGTAGTTGTAGTAGTAGTAGTAGTAGTAGTAGTAGTAGTAGTAGTAGTAGTAGTAGTAGTAGTAGTAGTAGTAGTAGTAGTAGTAGTAGAAGTAGTAGCAGTTGTAGTAGTAGTAGTAGTAGAAGTAGTAGTAGTAGTAGTAGCAGTAGTAGTAGTACTAGTAGTAGTACTAGTAGTAGTAGAAGTAGTAGCAGTAGTAGTAGTAGTAGTAGTAGTAGTAGTAGTAGTAGTAGTAGTAGTAGTAGTAGTAGTAGTAGTAGTAGTAATAGTAGTAGTAGTAGTAGTAGTAGTAGTACTAGTAGTAGTAGTAGTAGTAGTAGTAGTAGTAGTTGTTGTTGTTGTAGTAGAAGTAGTAGTAGTAGTAGGAGGAGGAGGAGGAGGAAGAGGAGGAGGAGTAGTAGTAGTTGTAGTATTATTATTAGTAGTAGTAGTAGTAGTAGTAGTAGTAGCAGTAGTAGTTGTAGAAGTAGTAGTAGTTGTTGTTGTAGTAGTAGTAGTAGTAGCAGTAGTTGTAGTAGTAGTCGTACAATTAGCAGTAGTAGTTGTTGTAGTAGTAGTAGTAGTAGTAGCAGTAGTAGTAGTAGTAGTAGTAGTACATGTAATAGTAGTACATTGTAATAGTAGTACATTTAGTAGTAGAAAAAGTTGTTGTAATAGTAGTAGTATTTTTAGTAATAATAAGAAATAATAATAATACTAATAATAATTATAATTGTCTATTCTTTAACAACCGACGCCACCAATACCTTAATCATCGCCATCATCATTATCATTTGTATGACAATCGTCATCATCATTATCATCATATTATTAGTCCTCTGATTGTTCTAAACAGTTGATACTCTTACATTGAACTATTTACAGATTAGTTAGCGTAATACAGTTATAATGCGTTTCAGAGGTTCCATTTTCTTGATGATAAACAATCATAAATTACTCATCTCATTCACAAGTATATGGAACTATATACATGTCGACTAACGTACCGCATTAATGATCAAGTTTTATATATTACTGGAAAATCAGAAAGTCGGTATGCACGAATTTATATATTTATTAAAGGGACATTGCTGTTCTCAATCGATATGAAATACGATCTAAAGTTTATTAACGTATTGACATAGTCAATACTAGATAGACTACCGAGTATATAAAGTCAAAAAATAAATTAAGAAAACGTGGACTTAATAAGAAGTCCTTGTATTTAACATTCCAATTTGTAGTATATATAAAACATACATATAATGCTATTCCTCCTAGATATTCACAAGCTTACATGTTTCAGTTGTATGTATTTTTCTTAACTCAAAGATTTTTACGAATTGTACGACTAAGATTGTCCCTGCAAAATCAAGTTGTCGGGAGAGTACTCTCCATGTGACCGAGAGGTCCCGGGTTCTGTCGGGATAGTACTCTCCATGTAAACGAGAGGTCCCGAGTTCGGCCTTGTTATCTCTGTTGGGAGAGTACTCTCCATGTAAACGGGTGGTATCGGGTTCGGCGTTGTTAGTTCTGTTGGGAGAGTACTCTCCATGTAAACGAGAAGTCCCAGGTTCGGCCTTGGTAGTTCTGTCGGGAGAGGACTCTTCATGTAAACCAGAGGTCATGGGTTCGGCCTTGTTATCTCTGTTGGGAGAGTACTTTCCATGTAAACGAGAGGTCCCGGATTCGGCCTTGTTAGTTCTGTCGTGAGAGTACTCTCCATGTAAACGAGACGTCCCAGGTTCGGCCTTGTTAGTTCTTCCGAGAGAGTACTCTCCATATAAACGAGAGGGCCTGGGTTCGGTCTCGTTAGCTCTGTCGGGAGAGTACTCACCATGTAAACAAGATATCCTTGGTTCGGTCTCGTTAGCTCTGTCGGGAGAGTACTCTCCATGTAAACGAGAGTTCCAGGGTTCGGTCTCGTTATCTCTGTCGAGAGAGTACTGACCATGTAAACGAGATATCCCGGGTTCGGAGCAGGATAGCTCTTAAATTCTTAAGTCACGCGGCGGGGATTACGCCATCACGCACGCGCTCAATTGTTGAAGGCACTGGAAGGTTGTTTTTCCGTTTGTCTTTGTAAACTCAAATTTAGCGGGTACATTGCTTTTTTTTAACCAAAGGGACGCAACTGGAATAAAGTATGCAACGCATTACAGAAAAAGTAGACCCTCTTGAAAAAAATGTTTTTAATGTTTAAAATGTGTTGGACGGCACTTTTCGACAAAGTGGATTTATGTTTAGTAGGCACAGGCTAATACAGGACGGCACTTTTCGCCTACAGTGGATTTATGTTTAGAGAACACTTCATTGAAACAAACAAAAAACACACACGCGCGAAATGTGTCGTTCCGAATCTGCCTGTGCGGACTGCACAGGCTGATCTGGAATGACACTTCACGCACATGCATCAAACCAGATTTTCCTACGACACGCCTCAATTAATTTAAAGTAATTTATTAAAAGTAATCATTTTGATATTCTTACACATTTTTGTATAAATATATTACATAAATGCGTTAGCTAAAATGAAACAATATTACGAAAAATATCATATAAATATTGACTTCCATGATAGTGACAGTGCGTATTGTCAACCCGAGGCAACACTGTCGACTGAGGCTTCATCCGAGGTCGAAAGTGTTTGTCGAGGGTTGACGAGACGCACTGTCATTCAAGGAAGTCAATATTAATTGTATTATACCGAACAATCCCGTATCATATACGTACCGGGCGACATTGCCGGGCGACATATCAGATTGTTGCCCGCAGCAGTTCATATGCATTATATAGAGAAATAATATAGTGAACAATTATTTGATTTTTATTTCTTTTTTTACAGGTAACAGCTTCGCACTCGACATTTAATCCCTGCGTGACTAAACTTCCGGCCGTGGGTTATTCGACAACAAACTAACACGTAAAAGTAGTATTCACTGAAATTAAAGCAGTCTCCAGGCGGTCTCCAGACGGCCGGTTTTCATGCAGGCGGTGTTTAAGCTGGAAGGTTCATAGCAGGATGTTTCTATGCAGGCGGGTTCCAGGCAGGTTGTTTACAGGAGGGAGGGTTACATACAGGCAGTGTCCAGTCAGACGGGTTCCAGACAGGCGGGTTCTAGGGTTCTATGCTGGAGCGTGGTCTCCTTGTTCATGGGTTTCGGGCAAGCGAGTAGCAGGCAGGCGAGTTACAGTCACGCGTCTTACAGTTATGCGGGTTACAGGCAGTCGGCGGGTTTTAAGCGTTATTCATGCGTGCGGGTGCCAGGCAAGTGGGCTTACAGGCGGTCTCCTGGCAGGCGGGTTACAGGCGGGTGGGTTTTAAGCGGTATCCAGGCAGGCGGGTTACAGGCAATCTACCTGCAGGTGGGTTACAGGCGGATGTGTTTCAGGCGGTCTCCACTCAGGCGGGTTCTGGCAGTAGGCGGGTTTGAGGCGTTCTACAGGCGTTCGGGTTCCAGGCAGGCGGGCAGGGTCCAAGCAGGCGTGCGAGTTCCAGGCATGCGAGCGGTTTCCAGACAAGCAGCGATCACCAGGTGGGAGGGCAGTGAACTTTTGATTGAGGGAAAGTGTGAGTGAGTCAATAGTCAGTCAGAATGTCAGTCAGTCACTTTGACGCAGAATTTCTATTATACATATCCGCAACTTAAGTTGTGGTTGTCAGCAGAGTCCGGATTGAAGTCTATCTGACGATGTCAAACAGTGTTCCGTAAAGGATGTCGTGATTTCGCGCTGTCGTCCTAAGGGCGAAATCGCGATAACACGGTGTTCTGATGCGAAAACGAGATGAAAACATATCGCGTTTTCGCTATATTTACATCTTGTTTTCGTCTTTCCGCCCTCGATCTTCTATCGTATTTTCGTCTTCACGGTCAGTAGGGCGAAAACCCAAACGCAGTCTTGTATTGTCTCTTCGCCCTACGTAATTCGAAGGCAAAGACGCGAAAACACGATATTTTCATATCGCACTATCGTCTTCCGGTTGCTAATTTATATAACGTGTCAGTACTGGTTCTGCCCATAGTTCGGACTGAGGTCTACATGTATGTGACGTTGACGGTGTTATTTGCCATACTGTTAAGCACTGATTCCACCCATACTTCAGACTGAGCTCGGATTACATATAACATAACAGTATTTTGACTTCCTCAATACACAATCGTGTTCTAATAGTTAAACGGAAACGTGGCATTGTAGTCCTGATTTACAACACTTTATAAACACGGGTAATAATCTTAATGCATATACTGTTAACATATTTCCCTCTATCCTTTCACATAGAATGCGTTTATTTTAATCACAAATTGTTGGTTTTGCCCAAAATACAGTTTTAATGAAAGCATGTGTCTTAACTCTCTCCTAAAACAGTTTTCAATCCATTAAGTACAAGTTTGTATAATTCAAGTTCACTGCAGCTGAGAGAGTATTTATCAGCACCAACGATTGGAAATACTCACATATTCTCGTTAAGTATAATAATGTGTGAAACTCAGCATATTTATTCACGCATGTGCATGTGCAATAAAGTCATATGAACTTTAGGTTGTATTAGTTTATATAAAGTGCATATTTAAAGGTTAATAATCATAATAAACATAATCGCCATCATCAGCAGCAGCATTATTATCATCATCAACGTCATCATTATCATCATTATCATCATCATCATCATCATCATCATTATCATCATCATCAATATTATCACCATTATCATCAACAACAATGTCAACAGAAGTAAAATAACACAATAAATACACAGTTGCAACCATTTCATATACATTTTTTTAATTATCGTAAACACCAAAAACAATGAGGAAATCGCCGGTAAAAACAATTAAGAAACGCATAACACCAACACTAGTACTACCAGTACGCATAATTAGTTTTATATCAGAATAAGATAATGTTGCATGTAATACTTCAAGTAACAAGTAATTTACTTTACAATGTATCAAACATTTTCGGAAATACATAATTTACACGTTCAGGTAAATCTCAAGTCGTACAGACGCAAGCGTTAATTCATGACGTCGAGGCTGGACTTTTTGCAACGTTAATCTGAAGTCGCAATGAAATACGATTAAAGTGAAATAAATTCACACCGTATACGAATTGTTCATATACCTCATCAGCAACGATATCATCATCATCAACAACAATGTCACGTACAGACAAGGAATAAGTGTCACATATCCGTTCATATATTCGAAATCGTTTAACTTCAACATGCTACAGTGCATCAAGTTCATGTTGGATGAAAAGGTATTCTTCCACTGGGATTGTGTCACGAGTACTCTGAGCACAACCGAATTCCAGTCTACACTCAACGGGTTGCGTACATGTCTTCAGTGTGTTCACCAGGTCGCGTAGTTGAGATGGAGACAATGTATAATAATATAAATTCAAATACTTCAATGACTGAGGTAGCTTTAGGTCGTCATATTAAAACAAATGCATTCTAAGCGTTTCCAGCTGTGTGAGCGATGATAGTAACAACACATGATTCCCGTGCAAATTTCTCAGACTCAGACAAGCGTTTCCAGCTGAGTGAGCGTTGTTAGTGACTGCGATGACGACGAGTCATGTTTCCTGTTAGCACACTTAACACTCAGACTCTTAATATTCAGACCGTGCAGAGCCTCCCACAGACCAGGACTGTCAACATACACTGTAATACTAAGCGTTTCCAGCTGTGTGAGCGTTGGTAGTGACTGCGATAACGACGAGTCATGATACAAGTAACGACACTGAACACTCAGACTCTTAATATTCAGACCGTGCAGAGCCTCCCACAGACCAGGGCTGTCACACCTCACTGTAATACTAAGCGTTTCCAGCTGTGTGAGCGATGATAGCGACTGCGATAACGACGAGTCATGTTTCCTGTTAGCACACTCAACACTCAGACTCTTAATATTCAGACCGTGCAGAGCCTCCCACAGACCAGGGCTGTCATGACGCACTGTAATACAAAGCGTTTCCAGCTGTGTGAGCGTTGGTAGTGATTGCGATAACGACGAGTAATGATTCCTGCCAGCACACTTAACACTCAGAGTCTTAATATTCAGACCGTGCAGAGCCTCCCACAGACCAGGGCTGTCATCAACCACTTCAATACTAAGCGTTTCCAGTTGTGTGAGCGTTGTTAGTGACTGCGATAACGACGAGTCATGTTTCCTGTTAGCACACTTAACACTCAGAGTCTTAATATTCAGACCGTGCAGAGCCTCCCACAGACCAGGGCTGTCATCATGCACTGTAATACTAAGCGTTTCCAGCTGTGTGAGCGTTGGTAGTGACTGCGATAACGACGAGTCATGCTTCAAGTAATCACAATTAACACTCAGACTCTTAATATTCAGACCGTGCAGAGCCTTCCACTGACCAGGGCTGTCATCATACACTGTAATACTAAGCGTTTCCAGCTGTGTGAGCGTTGGTAGTGACTGCGATAACGACGAGTCATGTTTCCTGTTAGCACACTTAACACTCAGACTCTTAATATTCAGACCGTGCAGAGCCTCCCACAGACCAATGCTGTCATCATCCACTTTAATACAAAGCGTTTCCAGCTGTGTGAGCGTTGGTAGTGACTGCGATAACGACGAGTCATGTTTCCTGTAATAACACTCAACACTCAGACTCTTAATATTCAGACCGTGCAGAGCCTCCCACAGACCAGGGCTGTCTTGACGAATATAGAGCACGTTACGTGTATTGTTACAGTCCTTGTTAAGTACTGCGCTTGTTCGTGTATTTGTTGTGCTGGCTACGCCCTCTTCACACGATGTTATATCACAGATCCGAATCATACATGTACATCTCACCTCATGACCGAGTGTCAACAGTGTGTTGAACAGGCTGCGTAGCCAGGTAGAGGAACATGTGACACCTTCCAACTTAATGTGTTCTATGGAGGGCAGTACTGGAGGAGAGTCTGCACACTGTGCTGGATCTGCACAATTCAGTAGGAACGCGACCGGAATATCCGATGTGGCCGAACTGGAAAAATCTGTAAATGTAAATGTTTCAATTTATATTGTTATATTATCTTATCATTTTCAATTCATTACGGTTATGAAAATATTAAATACGGTAACATTTACATAAATATGTTGATATAAATTGAGCTGTGAACATGTTTGCACATATCTCACATGTCAAATCTGCATCATATTACTTGATGTTTCATATCAGTTTGACAATGATTTGAATTATACATCACGATATATGGAGAATTACATAAACTGTATGATCTTATGATATATATATACCAGTTGATGTTTAGAAAAATACAACTGTTATTTTATTCATGCCAAACCTGATACTAAGTATTACACAAAACCACATAGTAACTAGTAATTCTTATTATCATTACTTTTTTTTCAAAAAAATAAAAATCAACAATAATTTCATGAAACAGTTTTACCGTAAATATTAAACAACAAAAATGTCTAAATAAGATAAGTTTTCACTGTTTTTGAACTCTGATTTTTAATGAAATATGCTAGACCTATATTTAAAACAGATGCAAATGTAAAATATTGGTAGGTAATAAATGGACAGTCACATTTCTGAGTACATCTATATTCCATATGCCTTTAATATTATTTTCGATATGTTTTTAATGAAAAAGTTAAGTTTCTCTCTAAAGCAGTGAATTATCGCTAGGCTATATTTATAGTTAGCTCTTTAAAAAAAAAAGTAAATATAAAGAGATTATAAAGCAATAAACTGATCTGACGGTCCGTAGTGTGTGATCAGTGACTGATACCTGACTAACGTAATTAACTTATATTCTGATCAACGCCAGTACGTATGTTTTTGCAAAATACAGATGCGTGCTAATTACATTCTTTTACATTTTATTTGAGGCATTGTTACTGGGTAAAATATCAAAAACGTGTTTGATTCTAATCATATAACGCATGTATGCTACGCACATAATGTAAATGTAAAATTTATTAAATTGTCTACGTCTATTTCGTTCTGCATAGTATATGCAAAGACAAACT
This sequence comes from Congeria kusceri, assembly GCA_027627225.1. Taxonomy (NCBI): domain Eukaryota; kingdom Metazoa; phylum Mollusca; class Bivalvia; order Myida; family Dreissenidae; genus Congeria; species Congeria kusceri. The sequence continues at coordinate 342,573 of JAPFQT010000150.1, forward strand.
TAATGTATATGTATAGTTTGAATAGACTCTATATAAAACCTTTATTTACGGGTGTACGAAATAACATTTATGTGCGAATTGTACTTATAGAATGTTGCCTATTAGATGCGATATTAACGGGCGTTTACCCGAAGTGCATATACCATTAAACGCTACATGCTTTTAATGGACTTTAAATGCGCTCGGCTATTGTCAAATGCTTTCCGGCTATAAATATTGTTGCGTGCTTGACACTTAACTACACAAAAAAGATTGAGTTTCATTTTCAAAGCCTTTCCTTGTAAACGAGAAAGTAATGTGTAAGTTTCAAGGTGGCCACTGGTATTGCGAAGCATAATTCCATGATCATGTTGCTCTGATTTTCCTTGAACTGAAGTGATTTACCCCTACATGTTTTAACTACTGGTACAATTAGTGCAAAGTGGTGATATAATTGTATAAAAATATATGACCGCCATTATCCATTTTAGTCATTTTACTGTAGTTAAGTTCATATTCTAAATACAAATATGACAATGTTATTGTTGTACTGTCGAATTATTTAATAAATTCAACATCTAACTATTTAACTTTGGATCTGGTATAACACTTTAGGTCTTATTCCTAAAAGTGTTCATGATTTTTGCAAAATTTCAAATTCCCAGTGTTTTCCCTGCAAGATATTTCCACACTTTTTTTCTAGTGTCGTTGGCCACTCCGAGTTACTTTAATGTTTAAAATGCTTTTTAGAGCAATGCAAATGAAATGAAATTCCTTAAATGTACGTTATCAATAAAACTAAATTGTGTCAGTGACATAAACGTTACAGGATGCATAGAACACCAGTTTAACAGCGTTTAATGGATGCATTAGTAACATTAAATCAATTGGGAGTACCTGCCCTACCTTTATTTTCAATTTAATTAAGTCAATTCGCAAGCTCAAAATTTGGTAAGATAGCTACGCTGAAATATTTTCGCTGATAGGATAACAACGTACTGTTTGAATTTCTTACTGATACATGGGCTATTTCCACTACGAATACACACATTCCACACACAATAATATATCATATATTAATAAATATAAAATAATATATCGTAGAGATCCAATTTAACGGGGAACGCATGCCAACATTTTGTTTTGAGACGCCATTTTTGAGTTTTGTACTAAACTTGATATTTGCAAGGTTGCGTCCATATCGATTAAAGAGCGTTCACTTGTTGGTATAAATGTAAGTAACTAATCATACATTTATATTGCATAGTGAATTTAAGAGCGATTATTTGGGAAGCATTACAATAATTAAATATCGACGTTGTATTTTTTTCCACTGATGACGTCATAAACATAGCAAAGTGCGCGCTTATGTAAGTATTAGGAATGTGACCGAACACTTGAATTAAAATGTCACAAACACAAACAGTGGAATCATATTTGGCTATCAAAAACCTCACTTTAGGCGGCAACAAAATCATTTTTTTTAAACTAAAAATGTGTTCACAGACACGGATGCCCCCACTTATGTAGCCTGTTCTACATAACGCCGTTTGTTTATATGAAAATTCAAATTATATTACAAAAGGAGAAGTGTCATGTTAAACTATACTTTCTGCCAGTGTATTATATTATTATGTGAAAGAATTCAAGGTATAACAAATTTCCAATCAATAGCTTTAGTCATGACAAAAACAAATCAATAAAGTGTAGTGTCAGGAACCAGGCTTTATTATTATATGATCGGATATATAAATGCTATATCGTCATTTTTCACTATTCGATTATAGATACGACTGTTCACGATAAACATGAACTGTTACCGGGTGACAGTTTGGACTGTTTCCCGCACGCGACGATGTTTCCTAACAAACTAGTTTTAGCTGAAACCTCTAAAACTCGGCAATATTCCGTAACTTTTCGGGACCGGCTGAAAAAACGAAGTTTCCAATACAGTGCACAGTTACGACGATCTATGGAAATTAACGAGCATGTTCCTACCTCAGTCTCTCTATTCCTTTTCGGTCTTGATATATATTCTTTTTACCAATTATTTCTGTTTCGCCAAGTATTTACAGGTTCATGTAATGAATAGAAAATACAAGGTTAGCGTTGAATAAAGATAATTTTTTTTTTTAGCGAGAACTTAGATTTAGAAAACCTAAACCACGAGCCTTGGCGAATAAGACATAAAAAAATGACGTCACGAAAATCAACAATATGACGTTATTATATTGCGCGTGTTTGATTATTTCACAGGGTTTAAACATGTTTCTTTATTTATTCGGATATGTTTTCCATTTTTAACAGTATTTCAGTAATATCACGGCGGTCAGTTAACCTACTTACACTTTTCATGGCCAAGCTCAGCCGATCTAAGCGGTTTACCAGTACTAAATGCACATACTTATGCCAGTAACTGACAACTGACCTACTTCAAACAGTGGTAGAGGGAGAATAGCGGTAGAAATAATTTCATGACCTATTCCCACACAAGTTATGTGGCCAAGCTGGGATTCAAACTCACGATCCCCGAATTAACAGTCCAGCGCTCTACCAACTGAGCTAGCCGGGCTACGTTTATCCCGACAGTTGTTATTTCATCAATGCCGGCGTGAGAATGGGATAAAAATAAATTATATCCTGCCAATTTTTTGTTTTAAAGTACTAAGCTGCAAATGGTCCAAGTAGACTATTTTGATAAAAATACATAATTACATAACTGACATTTTAAATTAGATCTAGATCTAATAATCCACACACAAATTGAAAAAAAACAAACATCAGGTAATACAACAGTTATCACATGGGTTTTGGGGGAACAGTAAAAACTGTTGGCCCTCTGTGTCGGGATGACAGTTTGAACTGTTTCCCTTGGCCTAGCGGTCTCAAACATAGTTCAAACAGTCATCCCTCCACATTGGTCCAACAGTTTTGATAGTCCCCGAAACACCCATGTAATAACTGTATACTGCAGGTCACTACAGTCGACTATCGAACTCTGCCTTGCCGCCGAAAACCCGCTTGTGACGGTGTTGTGGATCTGATCGTAAGGTGTCTGTGACTTGTCAAGCTATTAGCTCCAAAGGAACTTTTCTCTGCGATATTCCCATTTTCCAAAGAATTGCCTTAGTCCTTTTGGAAAAATACGAATCGGCACTCATTTTAGCACAATGCTGAGCATAACAGATGCTATATTGCAAAAGCGCTTAATGTGCACAATACCAACTGATCCGAAACTATATGCATAAATTCACCCCTATTTATAGTCTAACATTATAACCATGACTTCACCTAGCAGAAAACTATACCGTTCAATTATGTGATCATACTTTTTAATTAACAAAAACAAAACTTCTCAACTACTAATTAATCATAAGAACTATAATTTTAAGTCATTAATGTATGACAATGTTGTAACTTCAACAAACAAACACAACTACTAAATGCGACTTCCGGTCACATGTGAAATGCGTACTTCAAGCTATAAATAGAGCAAGCACATTTTCTCCTGACATGTAGTAATTAAACTTTTGGCCAAAATTCCTGATTTATGGTTATTGTAGGCATAACTAACTCTTGCTATCATTCTGTGATAAATCAACAAACTGCCTTTTATTATTTTTAAATTATGCTTTGCACATTCATCAATAGGGAAGTAATTAACTAACTTCACAAGCTGGGTTCTTACACGCGAAAAACCATCTGGTGATGGTGATCATGTCTGCGGTTCTTACACCCGACACCCCCCTCATAATGCTTATCACTTTAGCCAAGTTATTTGAAAATCCATCCATTCTGGACCAAATTATGCTCCGGACAGGTTATATGGCGTAAAATCTTAACCGTTAAGTGTGACCTTGACTATGGAACAAGATAACTGGATGTTCCATGAGACCAACCGTCTCATTATGCTGAACATTTATGCCAAATTTTAAAATCCTCTATTCTAATACTGGATTAAGGAAAATAATCCGAACATGCGTACATTTTCGTGTAAACGTACACAAGTATATACGTATATAAGAAATTATCCATGGTTAATGTAAACATTTATGCCTCCCACCATTGGTTGAGTGGGTGAGTTTCAAGTTATGTACCTTAATAAACAGTTAACACTCATACACCACTTCAAATATTTGGCAGAAAGGTGCGAGAGGGACTTAAATTTAATGAGGATGTTGAAAGACACAGGTTTCGGGTCTGATAAAAATAGCCTCCTTCTTCTCTACAATTCTGTTATTCGTCCAAAAATAGATTATCGGGCCCACAAATATTCATGTACTACGCAAAACGCATTAAAATGTTAACTACCATACAAAACAAGGCCCTCATGATAGCTCTACTATCACTGCCGTGTACACCGGGTAGTACATTACAAGAGGAGACCTGTGTGCTGTCTCTATGGTAAAAAAACCGGTACCTTTATCATGGTCCGGAGCGTAAAAAGAAGCATGTTGCCCTTCCATTTGAGACCAGCACCCATACCCTGGTGGAGAAGGCCGGTCTCAAAGGGGTCGCTGTAGCAAACAGGATTCCCTCTGAACCCCCCCCCCCCCCCAATGGCTTCATCATTCCCCGGATCTCCACAACCATCTATAAACCATTATAACGAACTCTTCCCGCATCTCTTCAGGTCACAAGCTCTCAATTATTTTAATATTTAGTATGCCGAGCATCTAATCAGTTACACAGACGGCTCTGGCTTGGTAGCCAACAAATTTGTATTTCCTTTCAAAAACGTTGTAAAGTTTATTTTTGAAACTGTAATTAAATAAACATTTTCCCATATCTGAGGAAATTTTGTTAATTATTTAAACATTTATTTATACCACTGAACAGATTTCACTGTACAATGCTCTAGTTCTTGTTTGTTTTTAGCAATATTTCCAATTATTTATTTTCTTTCCGTGTTTTTTGTACATTATAATCCAATATACAAAAGGAATTTGTGATATTTAACCTAATGACAGGGAGTTAACTCCTGCCTGACAAAATTCTGTATCCATCTTTCAATCATCAGCATGGGAGACAACTCTTCACAAACCAACCTGTATCTTATGCAGTACACTGTGCTAAAAATAACTATTGCTCAGTAGAACATTCGGAGTGTTAAACTCAGCAAGTGTTTATATTGTGCATCAGAGCAACAGATAAGGATTCTGTCAGAATTATATATTTCCCCAGCAAATTGTAAATAATTGGGTACTAAACAAAATAATTGAGTACTTTAAATTATGTTACTCTATTAGAATTAAAAAAATGACTATTAGACGAAGATGATCTCCAAATTTTGTACAACAACCATAACACGCAAATCTGTCAAGTTAAGCCAATTAATGGGACACTTAAACAAGACGGCCCTGTGGGCCTTAGGACGCTCACTTGATACATTGTAACCCAATTGGAATTTGCATTCCCGAGGCGAGGTTGCATTCCCGAGGCGAGGCTTATTTTTATCACAGGGGCATAATATGAACAATCTTGAACATACCTCTAAGCCTTGCGTTTTCATGTAAAGATTCCAAAGTAACTTTGCTATTGAAGTCTATATAAAGCATGTGACCCCTCAGGGTGCCACCAGATTTTACCTCAGGGGCATAAGTTGAACAATATTTGGAGAGGACCACTATGCAATGTTACGTACCAATATAGGAAAGCTGTGGGCCTTGCCATTTCAGAGGAGAAGATTTTTAAAGTAATTCTGCTATTTAAGTCTATATAAACCATGTGATCTCCAGGGCGAGAGCAGATTTGACCCCAGGGGCACAATTTGAACAATATTTGTAGAGGACCACTATACGGATGTTATATACCAAACATGAAACCTCTAGGCCTTGCGGTTTCAGAGGAGAAGAATTTTAAAGTCATTTTGCTATTTAAGTCTACATAAACCATGTGACCCCTGGGGTGTGGTCATTTTTGATACATGGGGCATAATTTGAACAAACTTTGTAGAAGACCAATTGAGGAAATTACATACGAAATATGAAACCTCTGGGCCTTGCGGTTTCAGAGCAGAAGATTTTTAAAAACAATTTGCTATTAAAGATGATATAAACCATGTGACCCCCGGGGCGTGACGAGTTTTGACCCCAGGGGCATAATTTGAACAATCTTTGTAGAGGACAAATTAAAGATGTTGCATACTAAATACGAAACATCTGGGCCTTGCGGTTTCTGAACAGAAGATTTCTAAAGTCATTTTGCTATATATTCTATATAAACCATGTGACCCCCGGGCCGTAGCCCGTTTTGGCCCCAGGGAAATGATTACAACAAAATTTGTAAAGGACCACTAAAGGATGTTACATACCAAATATGAAAATTCCGGGCCTTGCAGTGTCCGAGGAAAAGATTTGTAAAGTCATTGTGCTATATATTCTTTATAAACCCTGTCATCCTCCGGGGGTGGCCAGTTGTGACCCCAGGGGCATAATTTGAACAATCTTTGTAGAGGATTACTATAGAATGTTACATACAAAATATGAAATATCTAGGCCTTGTGGTTTCAGAGAAGAAGATATTTAAAGTCATTTTGCTATATATTCTATAAACCATGTGACCCCCGGCCGTGGCCCGTTTTGACCCCAGGGGCATAGTTTGAACAATCTTTGTAGAGGACCACTAAAGGATGTTACGTACCAAATATATAACCTCTGGGCCCTGCGGATTCAGAGCAGATTTTTGAACAAAGAAACCGAGAGTTATATAATGGCGTCAGAAAACACTTACGGAGATGCACGATTAATCTCAATTGGACAGTTGTGGTTTACGTTGAAAAGAACATCAAATCAAACTGCTTCGTATTTTATGGGGTCTGTTCTTTCGTAAAATAACAATTTCCTAACATTTCATTTTCGGCTGTTTCGTACACATCTATCGGTCATTTCGTACCCATGTCAGTCAATCACTTTAACCATCGAGTTTGCCGTCTTTTTTTTGGCGTACTGAGTATTTTTATTGAGTTGTGTTACTCATCAGACATAAAATTAATTGCGTAAAAGAGGTTTCAAAATTGCGTATTTACGCAAATACGCGACTTATCTGTTGCTCTGAGTGCATTACTGGTTCTGTCAATAATCAATAGCATTGTACTTTTAAGTGACAATTTACATCTTTCTGCCTGTGATATTATAATTGTATTAATTAGTTTAATTCATATTAGACTTGTTATTGGGCTTCGGGCAGCCAAATTGGCCTACGGCCTGAGGCCAATACGGCTGACCGAAGCCAAATAACAAGACCAATTTTATGAATTCAATTTATTTATGAAAAGTGTATTAAATGACTTCATAATATTGAGCAGCATCCTTCAGTTTCAATAGTGCAAGCATCAAAATTATCAAACCATATGGTATATATATTGGTCGTTCCTTAACGTCTGCTAACACAATTTCCGGTACATAATATGGTTACAATACACTAAATAAACAAGTTTAACTCGAAGACATGTTTTTAGGTTTAGACACTTGCTTTGATATTCTTTTTGGAGGTGTTGGTAGGGTAAGCATTGGTATGCACACATACATTACTGATATGTTTTAAGATTGGATACTACAGTATGACACTTGCACTGAGGAGGGTTACATTCAACTAGAAAGTAGCCGCTAAAAAGATGGTGATAAAACAGTCAAATTCGTTTAAGTGTCGAGTTCTTTCTTACATTATAAGTCATGTAGGGCTGTATTCTCTAAACAAATCAACAAGTTTAACTCGAAGACATGTTTTTAGGTTTATACACTTGCTTTGATATTATTTTTTGGAGGTATTGGTAGGGTAAGCATTGGTATGCACAAATAAATCACTGATATGTTTTAAGATTGGAGACTACAGTATGACACTCGTCTGAGGTGGGTTCCATTCAACTAGAAAGTAGCCGCTAAAACATTGGTAATAAAACAGTGAACTTTGTTTAGTGTTGAGTTATTTCTTACATAATACATGACATACCCTTTTTTTATTGCTTAAATCAATTCAGCTTACAATGCTCTTTAAGAAAAGGTAGGGTCCTTATGTGCAAAATGTTGCAAATATTTTTGGTTAAAGTTATCGCTTTTACATTGAATTACATAAGGATTGGAATTAGTATATTGTAACCTTATCTTGAAAGTCGCAAAAGGTTTACCACCACCATATGCACTGTTATCCTGACTGAGTCTCGGTAAACCTGTGAGTGCTACATAAAGAAACTTTTAGAAACAATTATAAAGTGAAAAATATTCTTAGCATTTTCAAAATGGCGTCAAAAATTTGCAAAAATATCATCTCGTATAAGTCTGAGCTAATCCTCAATCCTGATTGGCCGAATCTTGTTTTGGTCACGTTTCTCCATATTGGTCGTGCTTTTTCCGTATTGGCCGAGTTTTGAAAATTATTGGCCAGGTTTACATTGTATCAAGCGAACAAACTGACCAGATTCTCATTTAATCATATAAAGTTAAGTAATACTAGGCAATATAAATCTTACTTCTGAATTATTTACACTGTGTTCTCTTATATTGTGAACATTTTATATTGATACTTTAAATGTATATCTCTGGAACCTAAGGCAAATTGAATAAATGCCATTTCTGAACCAATTTAATTTTCAAAATGTTGTTCTCAGTGGTATAGTAAACATTAGTCTAAAGCTGCAGGATCCCCCTATCCCCTTTCGTTAAATCCCCATGTAAATGTTACTAATAATATATGTTTTGTTATTTACAAAGACCTCCAATCTGATTGACCAAACATTCTTTAATTTAAACCATATTTAAGTCTGCGGTTTGCCTTATTTCTACTACTGTCACGTATTAATAAGCCTAACTTGTATTGCAGATTTTAGATAAAATGGTGAGGACCCAGTTATCAATCTTGAAATGTGTACACAAGATTGGTTTTACCGCAATGGGTAGTAAAAGTCTTATTTTTTGGCAATAATTTTGATCCAATTGTAAACAATGATCAAGATGCCATAGATTTTGAGTGATATTATAGTTGATGCAATAACCTGCATACTGTATGTCACACATTTATAGAAGTGGTTATCCACATTTAATATTTAAATCTACTAAGCTACCAGTTTTAAGTATCCCTTTCTAAGTAAATCAATCTAAACCTCTGCGTCCCCCAATTCCCAATATATTAAAACACCATTCAACCACTGGTCGTTTTTTTTCTGTATTGGCCGAGTTTTGAAAATTATTGGCCATGTTTACATTGTATCAAGCGAACAAACTGACCAGATTCTCGTTTAATCTTAAAAAGTTTAGTAATACCAGGCAATATAAATCTTACCTCTGAATTATTTACACTGCGTTCTCTCAAATTGTGCACATTTTATGTTGATACTTTAAATGTATATCTCTGAAACCTAAGGCAAATTTAATAAATGCCATTTATGAACCAATTCAATTTTTTAAATGCTCTTCTCATTGCACAGTAATCATTAATCTAAAGATGAAGGATCCCTCTATCCCCTTTTGTTAAATTCTCCCTCCCACTATGATCTTGCATTAGCCGTGCTGGGCCGGGGGCACATGAAAATAGTAAGACATATTTAAATGTAAATGTTACTACTAATATATGTTTCTGTTCTTAACAAAGCCCTCCAATCTGATTGACCAAGAATTCTTTATTTTAAACCATATTTAAATCTGCGGTTTGCCTTATTTCTACTACTGTCACGTATTAATAAGTCTAACTTGTATTGCAGATTTTAGATAAAATGGTGAGGACCCAGTTATCAATCTTTAAATGTGTACACAAGATTGGTTTTACCGCAATGGGTAGTAAGAGTCTTATTTTTTGGCAATAATTTTGATCCAATTGTAAACAATGATCAAGATGCCATAATTTTTGAGTGATATATTAGTTGATGCAGTAACCTGCATACTGTATATCACACATTTATAGAAGTGGTTATCCACATTTAATATTTAAATCTACTTAACTACCAGTTTTAAGTATCCCTTTCTATGTAAATCAATCTAAACCTGTGCATCCCCCAATTCCCTCCCCATCAAGTGCTATCCCTTCTTTTAATAATCATTAACAAGACAAAGTGTTTCTTTCATGTACTGCCTTGGTGATTTTCTTTTATTTGAAAATATTTGTACAGACTAGACAGTTCTTTTAATTAGTTACTTGTTTTATCGGTGGTATTTTTAAAGGCCCTAAACAGTAAGCCGTTCGATAGTGCCGGAAGGATGTAATATATGTTTTATCCTAAAAAGAACTCTATATTTGATCTGTATCCTGTTGTTTTTGTCCATTCTCTTAAATTGTCACCCTGGGGTAGGCTACATACCACTAAATATCACTTGACCCGTATAATAAATAGGGTTAAAAAACCCTATTTAAGCACATTTTCTTTTTTCTATACGTAAAGACATTCAAATCATACAGATAACGTAAAACAATGCTAAACCACTTAGAGATATGAAAATAATCAATAAATTGGTTATTGTCGTTACTGTAAATAACACCCTATGTGCATTTGCACATGTAGCCTTTAAATATGTAAATGCTGCAAAGGTGCTGTTGCAGTCTTTTTGAGTAAAAAAGATTCCAACAACACCGTTGCAGCATACGCTGCAAACCGGCTTTATAAAACTCTACTTTTCTTTGTTAATACAGGCACTTTAAAGTGAAGGAAAATATATAATAATCATACTTAAAATCATACGCATTGCCAAATATATATGTGTAATACATACATACGACTATTACACATATTTGAAATATATAAATTCTTATTGTCAGCCTTACATGGTATAATTCAATTAAATACTGAAAGTTAAACAGAGACAAACCAATTTAAGATAATTTACCTGGTTTTTTACAGTGTAGCTGTAATATAGTGTTTATATCCCTTGTGTCAGGTTTCTTCATATAGAGCAGTGTGCTTAAATGCGAAATGCAATACATCCCTCAGTTATTCGACGTAGCTGTCTAAGATCACTTTTGACCCAGATTTTCTTGTGATAATTATGCAGGAAAATTGAATGCCCATAGAATTGGGCAAATTTTCTAATTCTAGGCAATGCAAACTTCAAACAATGGTTTAACGTATACCAATAACTGTTGCATACTTTTGGGGATTAAACATTTACATAATTGTTTACATACGCGGATAAAATGAAATTATAAACATATCTTCAACATATACTTTAGAACTGAGGCTAATTATGAACTTATTTTCTCATTGTATGCCATAAACAGAATAGTATATTCATTCACGTAACTAAATAACTACGTTGTTTAGCCTACATTTATATAAGCGGTATACGCTCTATAAATAGCAATTGTGCAATGTTCCCATTCTTAAATCTCATTCACAATGTTGCCGTTCCACGGAGCCCATTGATTCTAGCGAGTTCATCACACGTCAGAAACAGTAGTGTCATTCTAAAAATAGTGCACGTATCTAGCAACCGTTGTATCGCTGTGTTAATTTACTCGTACATGCATCAATAATAGCATTCAGAGAATCATAAACCTTAAAAATTATAATAAATGAGGAATTTATATTTATAAACTTACTGTTAATTTGAATTAAAATTGTGGTTACGATTTATAAACAATTATTTATAATTGCATCTTTCTATCAACTTCTCCAGTAGATTTTATTTTATCTATAAAAAGATGCTACATTTTCTGTAGATAAAATGTTATGAAAGAAGATTCGGAATACGTCGAATTGTTATTCGCGAAGCATGAATACATAAGTTGCAATACTAATTATACACAGGAACCCCTGAATCATAGAATCATATTTCTACTGATATAATTTAAAATCGTCAAAGTCTAATGAAAGTTTATGGTTGCGTTATCAAAAATAAAGTCTGAACATTTCAAAAATCACTGAATGTTCCCTGACTATTGCTTTTTATTGGGATACACAGTATAAATGCTTATTTGACTTCAAATCGTTATTATATTAGATAACTAACATGAATGGTATATTACCGGTACTATAAATAACTATATAGACTCGTCTGATACATAATAGTTTTAATTCATTCCTGAAATTATTTTCTTACATTGATAATTTGTTTAACTGACTTGACAAATTGAGATAACAATTATGTTAACCTAAATTATTTTGGTTATTCATATACCACTGGTGGAAACATGGAGCTACACCACATGTATATGATTGGTTTATTCACAGCATAGATATTAATGATAATTTTATATAATTTTTAAATAAATAAATTTATCTCAAATAAACGTTTGGTTCCGAGAAGTTTTCTAATAGTGTCCGAAAAATCTGGGGTCCAATAAGTCTCCTAATATTGGTGGGGACCAAAACATCTGGGGTCTGAGAAGTCACGTAACCGATCATCTTGGCCGTCTGTTTATTTTATTTTTAAATGAAATCTCAATATTAATTTCAACGCCGATTGTCTTTTTAAAAAAACATTTCTTGTATTATATTATCCAGTGTTAAAAGTATGCAGATTATATATTTATACAAAGAAGTATTATAAAACAATACAGTATTATTTGTCAGAATATTATGTTCTATGAATCCTATTGAGTCATTTTAGGAATATTTTAAAGCATAATTTTTATTATTAGCACCGCAACCAAACGGCAATGTTTTATATATGTAACCTTCGCCAAAAGAAAAGCCATGCATTCAAAGAAAATGTATGCAGAAATACAATAATTGAAATAAGTGTAATGTTAGAGCAGATTATAAGCACTAATGATGTAAATCAAAACAACATAAATGATATACTCTCGCGTATCTTGCAATTATTTCTAAACACTGCCGAAGACACCTTTGGATTTAAACATGTGTCGAATAACTACTCTCGATCAGAATTTCTTAAATGGTTTGGCCCTGAATGTAAACGTGCGCGCAAGTGATTTTATAAAGCGAAATATTTATACAAATTAAACGAATTTGAAACTTTCGAAACTAATAAGGTAAATCTCGGTCTTCTACAGTCTAGCTATCATATAGTACAACATGTTGATAAATAAAAATCAATTATAAATTTACTCATTCCTTAACTGTTTATATCCCTTGTATCAGGTTTCTATAGAACAGTGTGCTTACATGCCAATGCAATAAATCCCTCAGTTATATTCTATTATCCTGTGTTAAATCTGCAGAGTATATATTTATACAAAGATTCAGTATTATTTGCCAAAATATTGTGTTCTATGAATCCTATTGAGTCACTTTAGGAATATCGCTAATTTTTAAAGCATACAAAGTATTTTTATTATTAACACCTCAACCACACTGCTTTGTTTTATATATGTAACCTTCGCTTTATATTAAGGAAAATCATCTAATTTATTATATCCATGCAAAGATTTTATGTTAAGAAGTGTGCTTTGGCAATGGTTTTCAACCGAAGTCTCGAGGGTAAACAACCTCAATCATTTATAAACATTTGTTTAAAAATGCTTAAAAATGACATAATTATTTTATACGGTCATTTATCACTGAAACAAGGTATAACAACTACGTGTAAGTAGTGTGCATATTTCAGATACGTAAATTTGTTGACAGCGATTTTTAAATAAAAAGGAATATATTCGAATAAGTAAAACGAATATTCGATTGTGATATTGATTTCAGTATTTTGTCCCATCCCTAGTAAATATTTAAATAGTATGGTTTTGTTATTTATTCCGATTACAAATAATAAATTGTACACGCACTTAGATTCAATTTGCTTGTTCCGAGTAAAATTACGTACATTTAAACACTGCCCGATATAAATGCTAATTGCCTGCTATAGCAAAAGCTGGTAGCTCTTAATCAGACTGAGATCCATATAGTGGTATAATAAAACACATACCACATGTATTGGTTATACACATGCAAACGCTTATTTTTGATAACAATGACAGTTTGTATATTTACCTCTGAACCCTATGAAGACATCAGAGAGTGACAAATAGTTCAGCTTGTGGCACGATGACAGGTCAAACTCAATACAAGGTGCAGACTCGCCAATTGCAGTTGAACTCTGCCTTCTTACTGAATCTACACGTAATGACTGGACATTTGACTCGTTCAAAGCCCAGATGCTGTGTAAATCTTTGATGTTGTCGTCATTGATGTGAAAGTGACTGAGTTTCAGCTGCACACCAGTCTGCTTGTTGTCTACAGCCTCCCTATAAGCAGACAGGATGATGCGCTGAAACTCATATTGGCTATAATCAACAGCAACAGCGCCGCGTTCATTCATTAAGAAAGATAGTTCATTCGCAGCCAAGATGTTTAGTCCACACACAAATATGAACACTTGAGATATGTCGAGATAGGCATCATCACGGCGGCAAAGATATTTGGATATGACATCATGAATGACATGTCTATTGCAGGCGATATGATATGCTGCGAGGAATTCCTGAACGCTTTTATGAATAAATGAATATGATCCATCAGTACACCGTTTAACTTTTCTGCTTGATAACAGTCCTGCCTTGAGTGCGAAATCCTTGCAAACACTGAATGCCGATGGGGTCACATAGTTCGACAATTGTATGTCGCTGAAAACAATGGATGTTTCCCTTTCAGAAGAGAACAGCAGATAACAAGCCGCTTTAGAAATGACATCTATGTTTTCAATGTTTGGCTGGAGGTATTTTGTGCCAGAAAAACATGTTACTGGCGGAGGATTCCATTCGTTGAAGTAACCAGTTTTAACCTCAGCATTATTTCTAAGACCTTCGATAACCAGGGGCTTTTTACAAAGACTTTCAAGCAGCGTAGTGTAGAGTGCACACAATGAGGATCCTGTCAGACGATTTGCTATATCGTCTACCCACGTACATAGAACCAGAGTGTACAACATTGGCGAAGTCGATAGCGACTCGAGTTTATGCTCCGTAGTGAAAACTTTAAAGTTGTACAACGTTTCTTTACAGTCCTTGGTCTCATCAATTATGCACCGCAGTATCCTTTCACAAAATGTATCAGGATCGCTTATCCCTTCAATATCTAACAAAATGTCGATTTGCGAATTCTTGATACGTTCATCAGCTAGTTTCCATGGTCGAGACGTTGTAAGTACGGCGCACTTGTCATTGGGAAATCCCGCCATGGAAGGTTCAGCTAGGTTACTACCAGCAGGAGCCA
Source organism: Congeria kusceri (assembly GCA_027627225.1). Lineage (NCBI taxonomy): Eukaryota > Metazoa > Mollusca > Bivalvia > Myida > Dreissenidae > Congeria > Congeria kusceri. The sequence continues at coordinate 357,643 of JAPFQT010000150.1, forward strand.
CCCATTCGTCTAGACCGTCTCGAACTACAAGGCACATTTCCATCTCCATTATTTGTAAGAAAAGCTTGTATATACTATCACGTTTGTCTTTTGAATACTTTTGATCAATAAGCTGGGTTTTAATCATCTGCGTTACATCATTCTGACCTCCCGAATCTCTCAACGAGATGAAAAAAAGGAAATTGAATTTCCGAATGGTGACCACGTCATCAAACGCTGTATGTTTATTGGAAGCTGCCGATGAAGTCGGATGCCCGTTGCACCAATCTTGAACTAACTTGGCGGCAAATGTCGACTTTCCTCTGCCTGGTTCACCTTGTATGTATATACGTCGATTTGAAATATCATTTTTGTAAAATATTTCTTTGTATTTAAGCACTTGTTCCTTTTGTGTGCGTTTCCCATCTTTTGCGATATCGATTCGGTGTATTTTTGCCGGGACATATATGTCTTTTAATCGTTTATCAAAACTCTGATCCAATGTAGAAAGGGACACGTAACTAGAAGTGTCGTTGTAATGTTCCACCAAACGTCGGCGAAGATCTGAAATTATAATAGAGCAAATTCTTCACAGTCAGTTATGACAAATCAATCGGGCTAGCCTGTGCTATAAATAGTGTGTGATGTACATTTCTAGACAAACATGACGTTAAAACTCTTTACCTATTTCCATATTAAATTCTTAAGAAAGTAGGTTTGTTGCACAATAAAGGCGCAATCATGATATTACCTATGAACATTATCAAACAAACTGATTGTTGCGCGGCTTCATTCCATTTTCACATTTGCATCGTTTTGATACTTTTGCATGCATTTCCACAGATTCGGCCACTGCTGTTTTAAACATACACGTATACCATTCATTATAACTTCATGATTGCCATTCATTTTCATATGTTTGTCATAATTAAGTATGATACAATATAACAGTCCTGATCACGTGGTTTTTGTCTCTTTTTTTTCAATTACGCGTTGACCCTGCAGACGATTTGAATCAAATGCGTAAAGCTAAGTGTTTTTATTTCATACCGCGTCTTAAAGGGGTTTATTTAAGGTACGCCGCTCATTTCATATTTACTTTATTTTATTATTTTTCATCTCGATTAAAGGGCATATCAACGGCATGTCCAACAAACAAAGAGGCCTTTTTATAACAAAACATATTCCCATATATCTCGAATATTTTTTTGATACACAGCAAAATTCAAAATCACGCCTACAAACTCTTCCTCCGGTACACGACAATGTCAAATAGTGCGCATGCGCGTAACATTTCTTCATGTACATGTACAATTCATTCATATTGATTTGACTTTTGCCGGTACAGTGTTTGGATCAATAGGTCAGTTGTTACATCGTTTTGTCAGTTTAACATTATACACATATCGACATTTTAGCTGTGCAAAAATAACACATAAAAACAAGGCTTGTCACAGGATGTGACGTATGTCCCCGAAGCATATGTATGTCAGAGGCAGGCAGCACAATGGCAGTTACATATTGGCAAAAATGATGCTTCCAACAAAAATAGTCATGGTTCTTGTACTCTGCACTTCCTCTCAACATCCTCTATCAATATATGTGGTTTTATTTTAAATAATGTCAACACTAATAAAGTTATGCACTGCACAAGAAAATAGCTGAAGGGCAATAACTCCATAAATATTGAAGACATAGTTATGGTCGTTGTACCCAGATCTACCTCTCAATGTCCTCTATCAAAACATGTGGTGTTATTTTAATTCCTTCAATAGTAAGGTAGTAATTATCTGCACAAATAAAAACAAAGGACAATAACTTGGTAAAATGTGTTATGGTCCTTGTACTCTGCACTTTCTTTCAACGTCCTCTTTCAAAGTATGTGGTTTCATTTAAAATCCGTATAGTACTAATGGAGTTATGCTCTGCAGAAAGAAAAACAAAAGGCAATAACTCCATAAATAGTGAAGACGGAGTTATGGTCCTTGTACTCCGCTATTCCTCTCATTGTCCTCTATCAGTATATGACGTTTCATTTAAATCCTTTCAAATATAATGGAGTTATGCTACGCAAGAAAATTAAACAAAGGGCAGTAACTCCTTACTAGTGAAGAAATAGTTATGGTCCCTTTACTCTGCACTTTGTCTCATTGTTCACTACCATTCTATGAAGTTTCATTTCATTCCCTTCAATACTAATAAAAGTATGCTCTGCACAATAAAATAAAACAAATGGCAATAAATCTGTAAATATTGAAGAAAGCGTTGAGGTCCTTGTACTGTACACTTTCTGTTATTGTCCTCTATCATTAAATGAAGTTGCTATTGAATCCCTTCAATGCGAAAGGAGTTATGCTCCGCACAAGAAGCGTGACGGACGGACGGAGTGACGATGCGATTACTATATGCCCCAAAGTTTTTTTCGGGAGCATAAGAACAAATCATTAAATTGTATAAAATAACACTGACTAGTTTTCTCTATATAGCATACCAGTAGTGTTTTACCTCACTTGTCCAATTTATTATACATGTACAGTATCATCATGATTTACAAACATGTGTTTACAAAAAACACATCATAAAATATTAAGTATGGCACTATTTCCCCACAATATTTATGACTGACAGTTTGGATCGTTCGTGACGTCAGAAGAAAAGGAAGAATTTATTAACCTGTGCACGACTTTTAAGGGTACAAGTTTCTAGCAATATTTGCATTTATTTATTTCCAAAGCATATACAAATACAAATAACAGTTATTGATTTCGGTAACTGATCAAATTTTGTTTCAATTGGAACATTATATTTTCACTCGTACGCCATGAGTTTCCGCAAACTTTATTCGCACGTTTGTTGGGATTCCAAATCAACTTTGTTTTTTTGCTGTGCAACATCATCTGATATTTGCACGGTTGTAGTTAAAGCTGTGCAACATAATGTCTGATTTTCTTTCCAGGGCGTGTCGCTGAGCTAATCAAATAACGTTTATTTGTCAGTCATATTATAATGACCATTATTGAATTAAAAATGATCTATTACACTACTTCTATAATAATATGAATATTAATAGCGCATCATAGCAGTCGCATTTTTGCAGCTGGTAATAAAATGGGAACGGGTTCCTGACAGTGGATTTAAAATATACAGGTATACTGCAACACAACGTTTTCCAACATTTGCCCGCAAAAAGTATCATGGTGAAGACTGTGTATATACAGTATATATTTAATTTATATTATGTTTTTCTTCACTATTTATAGAAACGAGGTCATCGTATGTAAAGATGATCTCTCAACAGATATATTGGCAAGAAATAAAACAACCTGATAATTACCATAACCTTCATTTAATTTAATGAGAACCATTATTGTAAGACGCATACTTTTGATCACAAACTAGTTTTCGGCAGTCCTGCCAGAAACTCCTAAACATGTATATACATGTATAACTCGACAGATGTCTAGGTTACACAACACTAATAAACAATGCAAAATGGGACCCTAGTATTGTTTTATATATTCAATATGTTAGTGTTTCCTCCGTCATGTTAATGTTTATATCTTTGCTTTCAATATATATTGTCACCGCTTATGTAAACAATTTTGTAAATTTTAATCTCAAAAGGTATGCAACAATTATTGGTAGACATTTAACGACTGTTGTAAGTTTGCATTCTCTAAAATTATTCTGTGCAAGAAAATTTACCCAATAGAATAGTGGTATTCAATTTTACCGCTGCAAGATAAAAATATCGCGCCAAATATTTAGCTTTTCGTTAGGACACATCCACAAGAAATCAAGGTAAATCACAAACTAGTTTTCGGCTGTGCAGCCGGAAACTCCAATACATGTATATTCATTGACTTGACAGTCTTTAGGTTTCACAGCACTTATACACGATGCAAGAGGTGACACTCGTTGTTTTATATATTCTATATGTAAGTGTTTTCCTCCGTCATGTTTATGTGAATCTCTTTGCTTGCACTATATATTGTCACTTCTGTCACTATTGTAGTATCTGCTTAATTTTATAACAATAGATAGAACGATCGTACATACACACTTTAACATTGCCTAAATATTAAATTTTTGTACATGCACTTAATTTTTGCTTATGTTATTGTCGGTTTACTGTTTATACGCCTCTTTTAAACAACTGGTGGTATCTGACATGTAAACAAACATATCTGCAAAATATAATAACTGTCTATCGATTGAATGTAGCAAATGAGCAAATAATACTTGAATAAGTATATAATTATTTATTTAAGAAACTCAATTTTATAACGTCTCATTATGTAAACAGCACTATACGTATCGTGTTATCCAATGTGTATCCAATACTTACGAAAACACGCGCTTAAATAAGTATATAATTATTTATTTAACAAACGCCAATACTTACGAAAACACGCGCTTAAATAAGTATATAATTATTTATTTAACAAACGCCAATACTTACGAAAACACGCGCTTAAATAAGTATATAATAATTTATTTAACAAACTCAATTTTATAATGTCTCATTATGTAAACAGCACTATACGTGTCGTGTTATCCAAGTTGTATTAAAATCCAATTAGTATTGTCTACTTTACACAAACAATCCATCCTATCGGCATAAATAACTCACAGACTTATCTGCTAGTAACCCAAGCGGAGAATACCATATGCAACACCAAGCTTATAAAATGGACCTTACAATGCGTAACTGAATAATGTACATTAAGTGTGACGTCACTATGTTAGTATAGTTTCAAAGCGATACCTGGTGGATATATTGTATCTATTAAAATGTGTTGTAAGTATTTGAACTATTGTGAAATCGACACTTAAAGTGATTTAGTGTTCGTGTGTCATAATCAGGAAAAAAATAGTAGGCGCTTTAGATTGTGGTGCTTTAACAATTATTTTAAAATGAACGTGCATTCATATATTCTTACTAGGGCTCCAACTGGTCAAACAATTTCTTCGGGTCGGGTCGCCTGGTCAAAATGTCAAAGTTCGGGTAATTTCGGGTCGGGTATTAAACAAGTTAATCATAGAAAAGTTAAACTACATTCATAATGTTTTTTCCTTTGAGCATGACATATCAGACAAGTCAGAAATAAAGATTTTAATAATAAGGACTGTGATACTGTACAGAAAATAATCCTTTATTAGTATATATACCACATCCCTGATAGAAATCAGCAAACATTGGTCATGAATGACAAAGAGGACCTTCTTAAAACATCATTCACTAGCTAGAAAGATATAATAAAAAATAGTAAAAGAAAACTTTTAAACAATAACAAAGTTTGCATTACTTTGGAATGAAAACGACAAATTAACATGTGATGTTTTCGCTTTGTTATGCCTGATCATGCCAAGACTGATGCAAAGTTGAATTAATCAATAGCTTATCAGCTGGAATTATCGGGATTTCTAATAGTCATTGTATTTTTCGTGTCAGAACTTCTTTATTTATGAAGATATTGCAATGCAGTAAAAACCAGTTGAATCAGTATAAAATCCTCTTTCATCTGATATAAATTATATTTATGACATATTAATTGCTACTTCGTAGGAAAGTGATAATTGCTTGATTACCATCAGCTTTTGGTATCTGCCGATAATGCAGGTGCCGAGTCAGTGTAATCCAACATGTACTTTATTTGCAAACAAATGCGAAGTGGATATTGCTAATAAATATTCATGATTTTATGTAACAAGAACGTTGATTGGTTGACCTTCAACTCCGTTTTTGAATGACGTAAATCGGATATCCCTAACCTGAAATATAGTTTCATAAAAAATTCAAGTTAAACTCACGCTTTCGTTAACAAATGTTTAGAAATTGTGCACATATTGTCAAAAAATATAATCATTCATGTTTCTTTTGATACCAAAATCGTTTTTCGGAACAAAAAATTACTACCGCGCATTTTGATTTAAAATAGGTCACTCTCAGTTGTAAACGCTAGTAATTTCCAAGATGGCGGACGTGTCAAATTTACTTTGTACTTGAAGCGTTTAACGCTTCGTTTTTGCATATTTCTCATAGAAACTACGGATCAACTGCATGAATCGATTGGTATGTATATATACTATCATATTTTATTTATTTTATTGTAAAATAACGTATACATTTCTTAAATTTTGATCGTGATATAAATTCGGTGATTCGTTCCAATTCGCAAAACAACGTCATTTAGTTTTGTGGTCTTAAAACGATCATTTGCATTTATTGCGTTGAATTAACTATATTTTCTGACTGGTATGAATAAAGAAACTCTTTTTGAACCAAGATATTAATAATTTATATCAACGAATGTTCTATTCATAGTGTTAAGTTTGTGAATAAAACTTGCCGAGACGAAATCGTTCTCAAAATGTTTCGTACCAAATTAACGTAAAATAAGGTAAAATATTGACGGACTTTGTTTGTGTGCTTCATAATAAAATTATCTAATATTATCATTGATGATTAAGAAACTTTATTATAGAAGCTTGTCTGAAGGAAATATTCATCAGATATTGTGAATTTAACCCATGAATAAAACAGGCATTTTGGGGTTACTAGATTTACCGAAAGCGCGCGTACCGAAAGCGCAGTGGAATAACCGAAAGCGCACTGGATAAAAGCGTTACCTATACAATATTAGTAGCATGAGCTATATACTGTTAATAAATGTTTGAAGCCACGTATTTAAATGTTTTATGATATTTTTTAGATAAAGTTGCTATGTTGTTGAAGTTTATTAAAATGCAAACTCGTTATTTTGATTTATAAATCTTATTCCATCCTGTCGCTGTATTCATTGTTTCATGCAGTTGAAAGTGTGTATTAAAGCAAAACGACTGGAATATTTTTAGTTTTCTTTATTATCATTTCGACCTCAAGATTGCAATATGTAACATGTAACAATACAGTACCAATGACAAGGACACAAAAAAGCATGTTGTATGGTTAAAAACTATTCCGTATGTAGCAAAATAATCTTGACATACAAGAATTCGAAATTTCTCCACATAACAGTACTGCAGTAATTGTTAACACAAAAATTACATAAATGTTTATGAAACTAACATAAACTTTGTTAAGTCTTTCCGTCAATGTCAACTCCCACCCTTATCGTTACTGTCTTCTTATCTCATAACATTTACGCGTCTCTGTCATTCGTTCTTATGTTAAGTCTGTCCGTCAATGTCAACTGGAACCACCAAATCTGTCACACTTTCGGTGGCTATCCTTTTCCGTCTGGGTAAGGTCAAGGTCCTAACATTCACGCGCCTCTTTCTTTGACCTGGTTTCTTGCCATTTCTAGCGGGAGCTAGGACTTGAGTCAGTCCGTCACTTGTCGTCACCAGTCGGTCTTCGTCCTGCGCAACAAACGCCCGAAGTCGTCGGAAGTGTACAGTTCTTTGATTTTCCGTCATCATCATCCATTCTGTCTTAGTTTTGTGGAAACGCGCATGGCTGTCAGAGAGTCGTAAGTCGCCTGTTCCTACTATGGCACTGCGCAATTGTCTGTATTGTCCATTGGCAAGCTCGTGAGTCAGTTTAACGAATTCTGGAAGCGGCTTAGCTTTCCACTCTACAGTTTGCTTAAGAACGTGATTCATGCTCTCACAGTTGTTGTTAGTCCATTCTTTTCCAACTAATTTCGCACGAACTGGATCACACACCTTTTTCTTTAACACTGTCTTCAGCCGGTTTTGGAAGTAGTCTCTGAATGTCGTCGATATCTCACCCAATTTGTTTTCGAGCGTTGAACATTTTTCGTTGTTGCATATGGTGTCGTCAGCTGATATCAGACCATCCTGTCCAAATATGTCGGTCATTATGTCGTCCCGTTCCTGTTTGGTCATTGCGTCGTTTTGAAGAATATGTTTTACGCTGTCCTTCAGATGCTTTGCACAGAGTACATGTGTACATTCAGGCATGACACCTGAAATGGCCTTCACCAGCGCTTTTTCGTCATCGCTTCCTATCACAAGATTTGTCAGCGGAATGCCCGACAACGCTATCTGGATATGATGGAAGAAGTGACTGAACGTGCTGAAGTCACTACTATCGTGCACGAACATTGGGCCGAGAAATACGGGATGCTGACCAGTTCTGGATCTTTTTGCCGACAGTTGCTTGAAGCATGTTACAGTGACGTGCATTTTGCACAAATTAAATGTTTTGTCTATTCCAAGCACAGTCTTTCCAGAGCAACACATTGTTTTGATATCGCTTATTTGCTCATCGGTGTACAATAATGCGCACGGTGATTTCCCGTTTGTGTGTACGACTGCTCGAACGAAGGGGTCATTTTGTGCGACTAATGTTTCCAAGTGTCGTATTTGGTCGGCATAATTATCTCGGTGTCCAACAGAATGTTCTTTTTGCTTCTGCCGATATATAATGTCCTGGATCTGCTGTACTCCTCGCGGCTGCGACAATTCGTCGTACTTGTTAATGAGCTTGTTAAAAATTTGATGTGGCTTATGTTTCCCAATCATCGTCTGGATGTCCCCTAGTACTTGGTCGGATGTGCGGATATATTCTGTCGCTGATTTTGAATTCCCATGGATTGTCAATCCAGGAAACTTTCCGACGTATTCAACCACTGCCAGATTGCACCGGAAGCCCTCATCACCAAGCCATGTTACGCGTTTCTTGAATGTCTTTTCCGCTTTCAAAGACGTGTAGTACCTATGTACAACCAATAATTGGTTTTATGCAGGCTGTGTGCTTAGAGGGGTGTATTCGGTTTTACCTTTGTTTCTTTTTCGGATGGAATACAGTCCATTTTTCAAATAAATTTGCTTTACGGTTTCAGTTCCGTTACGCAAAAAGTAGGATTTCGGTGAAGCACCGCTACTTGCGTCCCACACACCGCAGTCGTCGGCGAAATTACTCCTTTTTTTCGAATGTCTGTTTTCCATGTTTTGAGAATTGTCAAATATAAAGAAGACGTTTTCCTTTATCCCGCTTGGTATACGGTCCCTGCCATTTACATCCTGTGTGAGCAATTTCAGAACAGAATTAACATCCATAAAGCCGGCATGCAATACACCCGACGTTTCATCTACCGTCTCGGTTGTCACAGATATGTTCAACACGTCAGTAGCGGCAGATTGTGTCCCCTCTGAAGCACACTCGGTTGTGTTGGATGCAGCACTTCCATTTTGATCAACTATTTTGTGAGGTATATTCGGTGTGTTTTTTGTTGGCGTATCACAATGTTGGCCATGAACACTTCCGCTACAGAACTTTTCATTCACCGACGTGTTGTTGACCATTGAGTTGTTTGGTTCTTCATCGACATCCGTCGAAGCACTAAGTGCTGACGTTATTGGCACGTCACTGACATCAGACATGACTTTTATGCAGCTAGTGTCAGCTAATATGTCTATTTCACACGCATTGTCGTCATAGGTTTCCAAGTCACTAGCACTGAATGATATGTCCATCGGATCGCAATCAGCAAGTCTTGATATATCAAAACAATGCGCTAGAGAAACAAGCGGGATGAAATTGTTACACTTGAAGTCAGTAGGACATTCGGGCGCGCGCATTGATGTCCACATCACGGTCGCTTTTGGATGTAAGCTTTGATCCACGTTCCTTCCTCGTACGGTACGAGTGAATGCCGCTGACATCTCCCTGATCTGTTGGGGCGGGAAATACGACTGAATAGGCTGCTTCAAAGCGGCGCTGATTGCATACAAGTGAGCCATTTCCGAGTAGGCGTATATAGTCACTGCTTTTTTTACCAAATCTGCATACGGACTGGTAGAAATTGCAATTTCATGTAGGAAGTCATTTCTAGGAAGCCCCGTGTCGTAAGAAGACCTGTTTAATATCATTTCTATCGCCGTCTTCAGTCTAAGAAGTACGTGATAGTCCTCCACTCCGGTTAATGCTTTTGACACAGTTCGGTACAGACAGTTTCCATCACCAATTGTTGTCAAAGGGCAGAAGTTTGCATTCATTTCAGGCTGGTACATGCGTAATATCTTAACTGCCTCTGTGTCGACGTCCGATGTGCTGAACATCAGATTTTCATTCACTGGAAGTTCCACTTTGTACGTTAACAACAGTTTGGACTCGGATTTCGCTTGATGTAAGCCTTTGTGGCCGCCCAAAGCATGTTCTACGCACAGCCTGAAAAAAAAGAAAATACTGCAATACTTACTGGGCAAAAAGAAAGAAAGAGCACAAAAAAGGACTGACTGACTGACTGACTGATTGACTGACTGACTGACTGACTGGTTCAAGTAATATCAATAAACTGTCTGATCTGTTCTTACGTCATTGACGTTGTTATACATTTGCGTAACTTATTTGTACAAGTGAGTAGAAAGTTTTTTTTTATCAATATGTTATGAACTTACGGGCGTCCTAAAGAAAACTAAATGAAATCGGCTCGAGCCAGAATGGATCAACATTGGAAACTGAAACAAGTGTACATACCTCTTGAGCGCAGCTTCGCCGTCGTACGTTCCATTATGAAATCCACACTTCTGACACACAAACTTAAGGTACGATGGAGACCATGATTTTAGGTCTTTAGCCGACATGTAACAGCACTGACGATGCGACCAGTTTTTACAGTAATGGCACTGGATAGATCCATCTGCACACTCTTGTGAACACACAGAACAAGGATATTCCACCATGTTTAGAAACACACTTATCCGTTGTAATAAAAACAAAAACCTTTTGAAACTTATATACATATGTCTCTGCCTTTGAGTTGCCTTTGAGTTGTAATGCCGCTTCAAACTGTAAAAATATTGTCGGCATTTTCTGTTTTATTTCAGATTTCACTGTTGCAAACATGGTCTGTTATTACTGAAAACAATATTATAATTGTGTAATTATGGTATGATTGTAATTGTTTGGTTTTCTTTTATTAAGTTCTTAGTAATATGTTCTTTAAATAGAGGTCTCCATCATTAAAGACGGCGCTAATTAATTGTGGTGGGTGGAAAATAATTTCTTTAGAGCGTTACAAACTTTATGTGTCAATTTTAATTGTATTTGTGAAAGTGTGTGATCACTTATGTTTTTGAAGGTGTGAATTTTTCTCATACAATGCATGTGGATGGTTGATTTTTTTATATCATTGTGCAAAAGAGTGAAAACAAATAAAACAACAAATTAAAACGTTCAATTAATTTATTCATTTCATAACTGCAATATTCATTTCATAAATAAACTATAAAAACTTTTACATTTGACATGAATACACAAAATTATGACATATAATAGTAAAACAGTTATAAACAGCAAATACTTTTCATATTCAATTCCTATTTCAAATACCATAACTGGTTATACCGCAACTATATCGAGTTTGCATTTTAATAAACTTCAACAACATAGCAACTTTATCTAAAAAAATATCATAAAACATTTAAATACGTGGCTTTAAACATATTTATTAACAGTATATAGCTCATGCTACTAATATTGTATAGGTAACGCTTTTATCCAGTGCGCTTTCGGTTATTCCACTGCGCTTTCGGTACTTTTACCGAAAGCGTGCGCTTTCGGTTAATCTAGTAACCGGGCATTTTGTATGTTTATGTAGAATTTTTATTTTTTTATTTTATAAAATTAAACACAAAACATAATGATAAATGTAATACTTTTGAAGACATTTTTTGTACGTTGTTGCTGAAGGCTTAACAATGAACAATGAAAAGTTTAGTAATTGAATAAACAGAAGTTGAATATTCTTTGTAAAATTTTGCTTGAAAAAAAAAGATACACACTTTCGTCTTTCTGTCTGACAGATTTTTATTAATTATTTGCCAATATGAAATAATGTTAGTCCGACTTACATGAAAATAAACATCAAAAATGGAATCTACAGAAAAAACTCTATTGGCATGTCAATTTTTATTAAAATATCTTTAAAAATGAAAAAGTTATGAAGAAAAGATCTTAATTGTGTTTCACTTTCGGGTCCGCGACTGCCTTAGTATTTCTTATCAGTTGTATAGAGAGAAAATTCCAGGAAATTCACAAATTGTGCATTCTTCTTTTCTCCATAAATTTTTTATTAATAAAGATATCTTAAAAATTTAAAAAGCTTTAAAGAAGAGAATATTTAAAGAATAATTGTATGTAATAATTATACTGAAAAACTATTTTTAAAAAATCACTTGGGGTTGCTAAAATTATTGTCATCATCCTACGTTATCCTTTCGAGTACACATTTTCGGATACATTGTCAATCCTAATAATACTTCCAGTTGCAATTTGTTTACTTGTAATAGCTCTAGTTACGTTTATGCATATGGAAGCAAATACTAACATATCAGTACTTACAGTCTTTATACTTCATTTTGTAAGTTTATCCTCCATATATGTATCCATTTGTTTATGAAATTCATCCTTTTAAATAAAAAAAACACACTACACTTTTGTGCAGAATCATTCCTACTGTATCTCCGTTTTGAAGATTTGGAAGGGAAACAACTGCATTAGGTTAAACTCCACTTAGTATCTAGCCTGGTTCCCGGTTATTTCTTTCGTAAAAAAGCGACCGACCCGGTACCGTTGACGAAAACTGTGGCCCGGAATCGCGGGTCTTTTTTTTTTTACCAGCGATTACGGGTTTTTGCGGGTACCAGTTGGAGCCCTAATTCTAACAGAATTTTTTGTTGTCTGACTTGTTATTTTTCTTGGACATGTTAAATAATGTGACCACGAATTACTCGAAATGTGAATGCATTGTTTTTGTTTTATCGATGGCCAGGACCATGACATTATACTCCTAGAGAGAAAATAAAAGCTGCACTCATTCTTAGATATTATATGCGGAATACAGGAATTCGTCGTGTTGATAGATTTTGCGTGCAATTACAAAGTGTCGACGACGTAGTTTAAACCTACGTATTGTAGCGTCATTGTTTCGAAAGCCTTATGCTCATTGAGACACCAGTTATTGGTGTCTTTTTGAGAAAGATAATTAGAATGCTCATAAGAAGCGATTGAACTCACAATCTCCCGATCGCACAGCAGACACCATATCCAGTACACCACTGTCGGCCACTTGGCACTTTTCAATAATTGTGATCTACAACTTAACTTCGAGTTGTCCAAATATATACAACAATGCAAACTCAAAAAATACTTTATTCTAAGTTTATCTGATAATTCGACGTTATAAAATTATCTGACATAAACAGTTCTGCAAAACTATAAAGATAAATTAATTTAACTAAACGCCCGTCCTCTCTGTTGTGTTTATTGATACAAAATCAGTTAAAGGCGTTAAAGGTTAAAACTGAACGAATATCGCTAGCTTCGGAAATATGTTGTGTTGACGTCGTTTTTGGAGGTTTAACAAGCTTAATTTTCCCTTTCTTATAGACAAGACTGTTGTTTCATGTTAAAATAATGTTAAAATTAGTTTAATTAATATATGATTATATATACTTGCCAGCTGAGCTAGTTAAAATCACTATTGAATGCCTTATTTGTTTATCTTCAGAATACATTAGTGTTTTTTAAAAAGTCCTCATTCGATTTGTATATATTGTGTTTGCCGAAGTAACTTTTAATTTCAGGCATAAAGACTAGGTCACAAACAGGTCGCCGACCGATTACCGACCACTGACAACTAAACTTTGCGGCAATCAACGACAACCTCTGGCGACCAAACCCAGCAAAATGCAATGGAATTTTAGTCGGAAACAGTTCGGAGGTTGGTCGGCGATTGATTGAAGACTGGTCGACGATCGGCCGTACGAAAAGTCTATGGTCTTTTGACCATCAACAACCATTACCAATAGATTTGTGATGCTATGCTCACTGGATATTATTGTGTCATTTTAGTTGTGTTGAATTAAATCCACAATAAATCGCCATCGCTGTCTGTTATTCTATTTTGCCTTTTGATTAACGAAGATGAATTTTAATAATAAAAGCTGACTCTGATAAACGTTTGTGTTTTACAGCTGGATATGTTGAAGAAATGTTGTAATATTGCCTCGAAGCAAGAAACCTTAACGTGAGTTAAGATAACCAATTACATGTAAATATTTAACATAATGATTCATTTATTTTATATAGGTATATTCAAAACTAGATTTCTGGGTTGAAACGTACATGATTGAAGTTGTAATATGCCGAATTCGACCGCGTATTTTGTTTCTTAAAAAAGGTCAGGCTACAAGAATAATACGGAAAAGAAAACGTTTATAGAGAATACGCTTACCCGTGTTTTATTGTTCAATTCAGTATGTATTTATGGTAGATGAACTATAGGTATATAATATTTATAACGGTAAGGCATATGAATAATAAGAACCTAAATAAATGTGTGTTGTTGTTTTTTTTCTTTGGTTAATATTTATATTAAATCAGCTGTCGTTTATTATATAAGACCTATAATAAAACAAGTATATACCTTTGAGCTGTGCAATATCATCTGATGGTGCACAGCAAAATCCATTTTGAACTCGGCTGTCGTCTCGTTTAAGATAGATTTTGCTGTGCACCAACACATGATGTTGCACAGCTAAAGAGCCCATATTTGTTCGTATCATAAATGCAATTTGTTTGCGTGGCGAATGCTTTATATTTTCTAAATATAAAAATAATAAAGGATATATGTTGGTGGCCCTGTATTAAGGGACGTAAATCAATACATTCTAAGTGTCCCAATTTAAGGAGCACGATATTTATTAATGTTCTCAAACATGAAGCGTCCCATTATTTAGGGTGACCTAATACTAAGGGTAATGATGTATACGTATAATGTAACCAATGCTACTTTATATAAATTTTAGTATCCCATGCCCGTTGGCGCATTTAATCAAAAACATCGTTATTGGAATGTTTGCATAAGTCAAATAAACAGCTTCGGACATTTTTAAATTAAACTTCTGTTGTCCGAAGTGTTTTCGTAGGATTTATCAATGAACACGTGTCTACATAATTAAAAGAAAATTATATTAACAATATCACCATACTCGTTCTAAATATGTACTTTTTTTCCAGTTTTGTTCTGTTGTCGATTGCAAGATAAGCAAAACAATATTTTGGTAAGAACGTCGATGCGTCCATATAAATATTGAATCGCTCCTTGCATTTCAAGATGGATGGAAAGTGTCGCGTATATACTAGGGATGGGACCGAATATTCGAATATCGGATAATATTCAAATATAAAAAAACAAATAAGAATATTCGATTTTCAAATTTATTTAAAGAAAAACATTTCGTTTAAAAAATCATGCTTTTTCCTCCAGTTTGATTGCGAAGTTAACATGAATTCCAGTTGTATTTGCTGCCTAGCAGGTGGGCGGCGGGGGCAGTGTAACGTTTTTACAACACATGCCAAAGATGTCCAATAGGGCAATGGTTAATAGGCATGAGGACCACGTTTTTACAAGTGCCGCGAATTAACGGTTTGTAGGAGGCGCGAACATGACGCATTGTATCCACAAATAAAAAAACTGGCCCATGTTGTGATAACTGTTTCACAGTTTGCACAAGGCGTACATTGTTGTAAATTGTCCTTAAGTGACGACGACGATGTTAGGTTATTTACCCTCGGGACTTCGGTTTTAAACCATTGCCCGAGCACACTGCTTAACATAGTATCACAGTTATTATAACTATTACACTATGGGAATTCACAATCTATATAAAGATTGCAGTGTGGATACGGTGCCATAATTTTCAAAATCTATGTGGGATAAAAATCACAGTTTCTATAATACACAATAGTGTTAAAAACCCACCATTTAAATGGTACTCTGTGTTATATTTATGACACAACGATATATGTTGACATTATTTTGTATGTTACTTTGTAAAATATTCACTATGTATTATGATTACTAAATATTATGTGTTTAACAAGTATGTATATAAGAAAATAATGTAGCAATAAAACAGCTGAGTTTCTGTGCAAAAAAAACGTCAAAAATGGATGGACCTATTCAGAGAGAAGGGAAAATCGGTCGGCCAATAGAAATTGGGGGTGTGCTCGTGACATCCCAGTCAATGTATTGCCATCGTGTTAACGTTTATCAAAACTTTAGTGAGTTTGGGTTTTAGAATAAAAGTTATTAGATAACTTTTTTACTTGGAATTGTAATTATCATATGCCACAGTGATCATACTATAGCATATTAAAACATTAATGGATTTGGAGAATGATAGCATGTTAACTTTATGTGGTAAAGTCATTGAGAATTGAAACCGGCTCACGCGGTGACTTTTTACAAGAAGTGTCCAAGTTTGGGCTTTAAAAATAATTATACTATAGCATATTTTGGTGAACCAACACCTTGTATAGGTCTATTGAAAATTCATAGAGTTTGTTGGAGTCTTTAGACATAGATATCTGGAACAATGCCTTAAATAGTGTTATAAGGTTATTTTAATTATCTAAAAAGGTGTTTAAAAATTTAACCACTGGGTCAAAGTAGTATTTAATACAATTAATGTATAGTGTGTTATATATAAAAATAAAAGGTTCTGATACCTATGCGGTGAACAATGTCCAGAGAGAATAGGTCTTTGAATTGTCAAATATTTGTTCCATGTAGTGTATATGGAACTTATAGAAGTAATCTTGTGCCTATGAGATAGGCTACAGTACACTAAGAAACAAATTTCAATATTACATGATGTAGATGTAAGTTTTATTGAAATGGTCCATATTACGACATATATATGAATGTCATGAGTAGAGAATTTATAATTCTTTGTTTAAAAAAGCAAATAATAGTTAAAACTTAGATATGTTGCAATATATACAACATGAATAATACTAATGTGTACATTTGTACTGCACAATATTGGTGTTGTGCAATAACAGAGGAGAAAATTAAAAGATTATGACATTTGTTCACACACGCCGACAGGAAATATAGCCTTCAATGCTCCAACTTGAGACCCTGTCGGTTGAAGTTTGCATAAAAGAAAGTTCTAGGCAGCTTTTACTAACAATATCAATGTGATTTGTAAGATTTCTGGTTCCCCACCTGGGTGGCTGTTAAAAATAACAGTAGTAAAGGGTATTTTGCGCTATGGACACCTTTTTAGAGCAACAGTAAAAAGTACTAAACTGTTAAAAATAACAAAACAACATATTTACACCATAAATATGTACAAAGTATTTATACTGACATAATAAAAGATGTACTTAGCCACCGGGTGGCGTAAAACAACTTAAATGGCGGATAAGAATATAGGATGACAGGCGGATTTGAAGAGTGTGGAAAGACACAAGCTGGCACGGCAGCTGTAGGGACCAGGGTTTTAAGGGGATGTCATCGAGATAAAAGGGAGAATGGAAAACAACAACGTAATTAATACAGTATAACCTGAAATAAAATAAACAACCAGGTCTGGGTGTAGTAGTGGTTCTATGGGATAAAGTCCACACTAATTGAGTGCACTATAATCAAGGCACATTAGTAAGTAAGAATAAAATATTGTGTCAAATACACAATATAGGTATGTAGCTATTAAGAAACAAAATTTGTACATTTAAAACTGTTCTCCTCACAGATCATATCATAGTTAAAACAGTGAATTGGCACTCATATACTTTAAAAACTGCTTTAAGACCGGGTTTAATTAAAACTCCGATAGTTGCATAAGTACACTAATGTGTTTGTTGGAAAAAAATGTTCTTAAAATAAGGTAACCAAAGTCAACCAGGTTGGCTTTGTTCGGAAAGACCGGGGCATTTCACCGCATGGATTAAAAGAGAGGAGCAATACATAGGAGTGATGGCTCCCCCCCCCCCCCCCAACAATCGCGACTCAGTGGATGTAGACTATTGGCAGCCTGTGTGTCCTAGATAGGGGACATGGAGTGTTTGCTGTGCTAGTCTCCCTTGGATGGTATAAGGGATAAAATGGAATATTGACAAGCATACAAAATGTACAAGAGCAGGAGTGGTCTCCCTTTTACTATAAAAGAGTTGTATTAAGTAAAAGCAGGTAAATTAAACCTTTCAGGGTTATTTCCTTTTAACTGCAAATTTAGTAGTAAACTGAATATTATTCATAATTTCAGGGAAAAAGGGTATTTTGTTCTTTACCCAATTTAACTAATTGCATGTTGAATAAACGTACAGATGGAATAAATAGGGCAAAATTCTGCCAAAATGTTAATTAAATTTCAATATATATGCAAAAAAAGTATAAATTTGGGTAGCACAACAGGCTGCCCATGGATAATTAAATTGTGTCAGTGATCTGACAGTACAAGATAACCCTCCTAGCACATCATGTGTATTGTAGTTCTTTTTACGATTAAAGTAGATCTAATTACTTAAAATATAAATCAATTATTAAAACAAATAATTATTTACATAATTGGCATGAACCATAATAAAAACATCCAATTTATGGTTAATGACACTGATCTAGCTCACTGTCCGACTCAATATCAATATTGTCCGACTCACAATCGATTTGTGGTAGTTGTACTCAGCCATGCATATAGTTTATATCTATGCTGGTTTCCCCGTGAAACCGGTCAAAATGCGTAGTTGGATTAGTAGGCTGGGTACCAGTTCGGGAAAACTCCGCTCTCAGTTCTAAATATAGCTCAAATCCTTCGAAACTGAGAACACTGTCCGACTCACGATTACTTTACCCTATTATTAGAAAATTGTGTTTCCTGGATAGCAAGAAGGCCAATAAAATTATTAAGGACAATAAAATGTTTAATTTCAACAAATTTGTGGCTAGATAAGCCACCTATGTTTTGAGAAATGATAATATTCAGCTGTCTATCCATGGTGGGGCTTACAACCAGAGCTTAATGGATGAGATTTGGGGGATACCGGATAAACGCGGGGTTCTAGCGTGCAGTTTCCAGCACGACCTTGGTGTTTTTAAGACCCGCCATAAGATCCGCCAATTGACTGACTTGAATGGTGCGTAGCTGGAGACCTTTGTGTGGCAGATCTTTAACATGGGGTGATGGGTCCCCTTTAGATCTTATGGTTGTCATGTAGGGGGAGGCCATTGGGGAGGTCTGGGTGTCAACCATTCTCGGGAACTTAGAAGGGGCTCTAACAACAGACTCCTCCTCTATGCCACAGACACCGGAGATGGACATGGTAGCATAAATGCTATCATGGACGCACACAATGGAGTCGTACCCGGTGACATTTAACTCAGACCTGTCCGAGACGGTGGTTAGACTTTCCGAGCTTGTTGACACCGGGGTTATTTCCCCATATCCTCGAGACAGAGAGACCCTGGGCCTAGTTGTCCTATTCTGCGAAATAGGAGAAATAGGGTTGTCGGGACTTACCTCAATAAAGCTGACTGGATTTATGTAACTAGGGGTGGGGGGCGTTGACTGGAGCCTACCTGAGATCTCTGGGGAGTCAATGATTAAACAACCAGGACTGTCTTCAGTGGCCAATACCTGTTTGGTAGCCGTAGCGGGGGATGACCTTGTAAAAGTGTCTGCTTCTGAGTGGGGGGGGGGGGGGTTCTCTGCCTCGGGTTTCTGTTACTGGGCTAGTATCTGCTTCTCAGTTTCAAACCAGGTTATCCCCTATGTTTTTACTAGCGTGGACCCCATTTGGGCCCGTTGGTAAGAGGGACATCCTTGGTAGGCTGCTGAGAGCAGATTACAGCATTTTGCACAACAGCGGTAGTTTTACGGCAATCTCTGGCCCGTTGAAACCTGCACACCGACTACACCGTTGTTTATTTTTACAGCCATCGCAACCAGCTATATGTCCAAAGGACTGACAATGAAAACAGAGGGGATCACTGGCATGGGCCTGACTCCAATGACTATGTTTGTGTCTGCTACTGTTAGGAATTTGGGTAGTTGGAGCAGGATACTTTCCAATGCCAGTGGAATGGTCCTTTCTTCCAGGCAAGGCAGGGCATTAACCAGGTGTGACGCTAACTGGAAAATAGTGAACAGGACGGCTAGTTTCCCTGCCTGGCCAAATAACTGTAGGAGGCACTTGAATTGCATAGTGTTATACGATACATGGTGCTGATCCTGCATACTCAAAGCCTCCCCCAGTAAGGGTGATAGATTTTCACTACCGCCCTGGTTACGTGGATCACGTTTACCACCAACCATCGAGTTATGAGGGAAAATATAAAATTTTAAAATTGGAAGACCGGCAATTAGCCTAAACAAGAGGGCCATGATGGCCCTAGGTTGCTCACCTGAGTTTAAGGCCTAATGGCTTATAACATGAGGGAAAAATGGTACTTAACGTCTTACCTGAGCATAAAGATCTGGGCCTTACAATTTCAGATATTTTTTTAGTCTTTATAAACCATGTGACCCACAGGGCATGGCCACCTTGTACCCCAGGGGCATAATTTGAACAATATTTGCAGTGGACCACTTTTCAATGTAACATACCCAATATGATTCCACTGGGCTTTGCGGTTGCAGAGGAGATTTTTGCTATTTAAATGTATATAAACCATGTGACCCCCAGGGGATGGCCAATGTTTACCCCAGAGGACCACTCCACAATGTTTCACGCAAAATATAAAACCACTGAGCCTTACGGTTTCAACAAGGAAGATTGCTAAGGCCCACTTGTGATATAAGTCTATACAGGTCATGTGACGCCCCGGGTCATGGCCACTTTTTACCCCTGGGGCATTATTTGAACAATCTGTGTAGAGGACCACTCTACAATGTTACACATCAAATACGACAAAAACTGCGGTTTCAGGAGATTTTAAAGTCACTTGGCTATTTAAGTCTATATAAACAATGTGACCCCCAGGCAGGGCCAGTTTTGACCAATGGGACATCATTGAATAATCTTTGCAGAGGACCACTATAAAATGTCACATACCACATATGAAACCTCTAGGCCTTGCAGTTTCAGGGGAAAAGATTTTTAAAGTCATCTTGCTATTTATGTAAATAGCAACCATGTGAGCCCTGGTGTGTGGCCAGTTTTGACCCCATGGGCATCATTTGAACAATCTTTATACAATGTTTCCAACCAAAGATGAAACCTCTGGGCCTTGTGGTTTCACATAAGAAGTTTTTAAAAGTCATTTTGCTATTTATATTTATAATAACCATTTGAGCCCTGGGGTGTGGACATCATTTGAACAATCTTAGTAGAGGACCACTTGAGGATGTCACATATCAAATATGAAAGCCCTGTCCAATATCTGGTACTAAAAAGTTGTTCTTCTGAGAAGAGGACCTTGGGTGGAGGCTGCCAACAAAGCATTAAGAACTTTGTTGGAAAAACATCATCTGTGTGTAGTTTTTTGTGTGCTGCACACATTTAATTAAACTGAACACATGAAAGGTTCAAAGCAGATGACTAGACGTTATGCTCTATGTTACGTGTTTCTGTACATGCTGGTGAAACAGACTGCAGACAGTGCAGTGTCAAAGCCACTGGCTAGAAGTTTTATTAAGATCTTAAAATAGCACACTGTATACACCTGGCTGGAATGTTGTCTGCTGTATTAATTTTTGAGTTTTGGAGGCTTATTGAAATTATAGTGCTGCAGTATAAACAATGTGACCCCCCACCCTCCGGGTGTAGTCAGATTTGACCCCAGGGGCATAATTTGAACAATCTTTGTAGAGGAACACTATACAATGTTACATACCAAATATAAAGCATCTGGGCCTTGCGGATTCAGAGGAGAATATTTTAAAAGTCATTTAGCTATTTAAATCTATATAAACCATGTCACTCCCGGGGTGTGGCCAATTTTGACCCCAGGGGCATCATTTGAATAATCTTCGTAGAGGACCATTATACAATGTTACCAACAGAATATGAAACCTCTAGGCCTTGCCGTTTCAGAGGGGAAGATTTTTAAAGTCATTTGGTTATTTAAGACTGTATAACCCATGTGACCCCCGGATTGTGGCCAGTTTTGACTCCAGGGGCATCATTTCAACATGCTTTGTAGAGGACCACTATACAATGTTACATACCAAATATGGAACCTCTGGGCCTTGCAATTTAAGAGGAGAAGATTTTTAAAGTCATTTTGCTATTTAATTCTATATAAACCATGTGACCTGGGGTGTGGCCAGTTTTGAACCCAGGGGCATCATTTGAACAATCTTAGTAGAGGACTACTAGAGGATGTCACACTTCAAATATGAAAGCCCTGAGCCTTGCGGTTTCATAGGAGATTTTTAAATTTTCACTTTTTAAATTTATTTTAGCTCTTGCGACCTACATATGCAGCGGACGGGAAAGATTTGAACAAATTTGAGGTCCACCAAGGATCATTCCTGTGAAGTTTGGTAAAAATCTGCCAAGCGGTTTAGGAGATGTTGTTTGAATGAAAAGTTGACGACAAACGCACGCACGCACACAGGCACGACGGACAACGGGCTATCACAAAAGCTAACTTTGTGATCAGGTGAGCTAAAAATTATAAAACTGGTTAAAGAGTGCAAAAAAGAAGACAAAGTTTCTAGAAAAAAAAATCAAGTTCTACAAAAATGTGGTGGACACAATATAAATTAATAGAAGTACACAGCATGTATTTAGCACAGAAACTAGCTTGAAATGTAGCTAAACAAATTTATAATATCTTTTTGGATGTTTATTTTTCTTTGTTTCTTTTTTCAACCGGATTCAGCGGTAGCGCATGCGCAGGATATGGTCCTTTAGTGACATCTATACGGTTAACTTGTTTACAGTAAATTACAATTACTCTCTAAGTAAACCAATCAAAATGAATGCAATATCAGCCAATCAATTTCTTTAACAAAATTAGCATGATCTTGTCAATCTTAATACACGTTAATTGTAAATTATTCTCCATTATATTAACACCATATATTAATAATTTATACAAGACTCTTGATTAATAAACAATGCCACCATCATATGCTTGGAAGTACTTTACGCGGTCATAAGACAAAACCCAGGAAAAGTTCTATATAGTTTTAAATTTTTGTACGGAACGATTAACAAATTAATATTTCCCTAACACTAAGTTATATCGCTCATTTACCGCTGAAACAAGGTAAAACAACTACGTACACGTAGTATAGATACTTCGGATAGGTAAATATTCTGACAGAGTGCCGTATATAGTATTATTTACAAAACGAATATTCGAATACCTAAAACGAATATTCGAATACTGATTTCAGTATTCGGTCCCATCCCTAGCATATACTAATAATTAAATCACACAAGCTTGCTGTCTAGATAGGTGTCTGATAACTTAAAATAACGTGTTAGTAAAGGTCAGCCATACATACCTTCACAGGATTGTTTATAGTCTGTTTCAGCGCAGGTAGAATTTCCAATCCTTTCATCGCTGTTCATTATGCGTGCTATATGTGTGTTTGCGTGCTCATCAAAGTCCTGTTTGCGTTGGTCTGCGTGTTCATCGATGTCCTGTTTGCGATTGTCTGCGTGTTCATCGATGTCCTGTTTGTGTTTGCCTGCGTGTTCATCGATGTCCTGTCTGTGTTTGTCTGCGTGTTCATTGATGTCCTGTTTGTGTTTGCCTGCGTGTTCATCGATGTCCTGTTTGTGTTTGTCTGCGTGTTCATCTATGTCCTGTTTGTGTTTGCCTGCGTGTTTTTCAATGTCCTGTTTGTGTTTGTCTGCGTGTTTATCGATATCCTGTTTGCGTTTTTCTGCATGTTCATCGATGTCTTGCTTACATTTGTCAAGGTATTCTTCGATTTTTTTCATACATGTTTTTATGTTTTCCATGATCTCAGACCATGATTTGTCGGCAGCATCTTTCAAGTGCTTCTTTAAAGTTTCATTGACGGCCAAAAGTAATTGCATCATTTCTTCTGTTGTTATCTTTAGCATGTCCTTTTCCAGCTGTAAAAGAAAAAGGGGTGCTTTTCTTTAATGCGTTCAAAGAACAACTTCAATTAAAATAAATGACCTGCATAAACGTGAATGTTAAATACATCATTTGGATTGTATATAATTCAATAACTACACATGCGTTCTTAATTAATTCCAGCCTCCAGTAAGCTATCAACGTACACATCAACAAAGATAACGGAATATGTGCTATATCGCAATGAATTGTTTGAAGCAGCTGCATATGCATAGTAACATGTAAATTACTAAAATCATTCCACCAGTCAGTGTTGTACGAACCAAAATGTATCTATGATCAAGAAAATGGTAAATCATACAATATGGTTCATTCGTAGGTATGATGGATCACGAACAAATTACCAGTGCTAATTTTGACACAGCAGCCTTGGCCTCATTATCATGCGCTAGATACGTTCGATCACTCAACAGATCATTCAGTGTTGTGAAATAGTCATGGAGATCAGTGTCTGAGACTTTCATTTGAGAAGAGTGACGGACAGCTTTCCCAACTTCACGAGCCTGAAATAACGCGACAAAATTGTATACTAGTAAGTTATGCAGTTTGCCAACTAATTGTGCAAATGTCATTGCTTTAACCTATTGAATAATTCAATATTCAGGCAAGCACATTTGACATAGTTTGCTTATTCAGATAAAGCTAGAGTTACAAGTATTTTGTATATTGCAGAAAAAACGACACCTTTAACGTGCAGTGTTCGTGAAAATAAATTGTTTGAATTGTAAGTTATACAATAAGTACAGTGTTAACATTAATTGTTAGATGTTTTACTGTATACATTGCAAAAAAAAAAAAGTTTGTATTTTGGTTCCTAAAATGATCCTATGTTAGAGTATTTATCTAAGATATTGAGTTAATTTTATATCGCAAGAATATTCGCAAAATAAGGCATATCAATAGTGACTAATGCTTATTACCTTCGTCAGAAGACAGGGAGGGCTCGGACTTTTAGGAGCTATGGTGAAAGAAAACTTGATGTCAAAGTGTTTGCAGTTCATTATAAAACTGACGACGCCGTTGAAATCTGTATCGTGAACAGAACTCTTTCCAGCATATCCGTCTGGAGGTAAATACGCCTTGGCTATTTGCCAAGGATTTGAGTCCCAGTCATTTGCCGAGGTATTTTTCCAAGAAGGCTTGGAAAATCTATGTTCCTTTGAAATTTCGTCAAGAACTTTGTCACATATGCTTAAAGGGCATGGTCGAGGTTGTTTTGGCTTGGTATCATGCATAGATGTGCAAGTGCTAAGTTTTCCTTTCTTGTTGCATATTCCAGGCGTGGGGCATTTCAGCAAGTTAGCGATGTTACAGTCAATACACACGGCTGGCGCCGGAAGACTTGAACAGACAGTGTTGTATATACTGGTGTGTAGGTTCTTAGCTTCTTTCTCCACAAACGGTTCTAAGCCAGACTTTGCAATGTCTACTGCCAGCCACGCCTTCAGCCAGTTCGTCCTTTCCTTCTCCGTGAAAACATCAGCTAGACTCGCCATTATGTTTATGTCACAAACATCGCATTATATAAGTTGTACGACAGGCCCCAAGGATCATCTTGGCAACTATAAATACACAAAATAAAATAGTAATCATATTGGCATTCACGTATTAAAATTATTGAGTCAAACAAGAGGCATAAGTGGTCACGAACGCTCACCTGACTGCACACAGTGTCGCAGTGACACATTAAATATTTATGGTCAGGAATCACTACCGGTGGCAAAATTGTTCACGTATCGAATGTGATGATTCAATTTCAGACAAGACACATGTAGAATGTTGTAATATAGACATAATAAATGGCCCAAGGCCCAAGGCTGCCATGTTAAAATAAATACAACTAGTATGAAATGGGAATTCAGAAGAGGCTCATCCAAGGAATATATTGCTGCGAAATATTTTAGACAATGTGCTTTTTTCAAAATGATAATTATAAAGGGTAAACTTCATCCTTAAACGTATTGTCTATACATTCATAATTGACGTGCAATGAATGTTGCATGTAATCGTACGATGGCGCATATAATCATACGTTTGCAAAGATATGCAAACGTACAACATGAATCCAATTCATAGCACTTCGTTAGTAAGTTATTTACATATACATAGGTCGGGTGCCTGTGCGCGCGAAAGCATCAGTTTGGCGCCGTGGCATTGTTTATCTTATTCGTGTTGCTACAGAAAGCACTTGGCATGCGGGTTACATTTATCACGGATAAAAATATACGAAAACTATTTTAATTATAAAAACAATGACTATTGACGAAAACGACAATGAACTATTTATGAATAAAAAACTATCATTACACTTTCAAATTGCATGATAATAATAATTATAATCTAGCTGGCTCGACTGTTTTTTATTGGGCATTTGACTATGACATACGCTTCAATCAATAATTAGTAATTATCTTTAATGTCTTATTTTCCTTACGTACGTTTAATGTTCTGTTCATCAAAAATTACTATACCAACACACCAAGTCTCCCGATTCAAAACAAATACAGCAAAGTTGTTTATATCCTAGTGTTTCGGCAGGTAGTTTAGTTTGCATAGTTTGTTTTTAACCTGTCTGTACCTGTTTATAGTGTACACATCATAATAAAAGCATTTACTTAAATATTAATATCCACTATATATCCCAACAATAAATAGTTTATTTTCATGAACATTAAAATGCTACATTATCACAAACAATTGTTTTAACTTTCGTCTTTACGTATAACTCTGCTAGGAATCCCAGCACATCGCTACAACAACAGTAACAGTTGGATTTCCGTTATTCTGAAAATAGATCACGGGAACACACTCGAGGTTTCCCTTTAAACCTTAAATATAGCAATTGCTCAAATGCATGATATCGATATTAACCTATAATTCGTAGTGTTTGAATGATTTTCTCTTCATATATAGAACTAATACATCAATATAAGAATACATCATAGTAATGACAATATACTGAGTCTTAGAGTGAAATAAAATAACAAAAGACACAATTAGAAGTTTATGTTAAAATGTTGGTTTACATAACCTCATTCATGTTTCAGTTATTAGTAGCAAGTTAGTAATGTTATAAATCGTATATTTAACCATCACACACGTACATATACTACTACTGCCTTAATGGAAGTATTTTTAAAAATGAAATTGCATACCTGATTTCGATTCGATCTGTTTCGACAGGTTTGTATGTTCAGTTCCCGGAAATATTGAAATGTGGGCCAGTTTGTCCATTACGAAAGCATGCTAAACGGGCTGAACGTTGTTTATCTGGACTCCGATTTTTTGTAAATCTCATGTTTTGTGTTTGTTTGTTAGTGCAGGCATAAAAAGTGTTTAAATTAAATACATTGATACGTTTTTTGATGTAGCAATGTGTTTCGCATCCGATTAAACCAGATTGTAGTGGTGTCATCTCCATCATCGCTAATACCATTATTTTCAAAAAATGTTATCTTCTACAGACATACAATATCTTATGTTTTCTATGATATATTAATCGCAATCGACATGTATCTATTTTTTTTCTTTAATATGAGTAATGCAGTTCCGTTGAATGAGTAATCACCGGAAATCGTTTTATCAAAATATTACACCGCTCAGCTCAAAGTTGCAATACACTATGTTATATAGTCGTAATGTCTGTATACTACGTTTGGTGAATATACTGCGGAATGTTCGTTACATTATTTGCGTGTGATTTTTATTGACACATTTGTACGGATTGACAGATTCAACGTTGATATGAGACGTATTGAAGCGTTCAGTATTACAATATCTCAGTGACTGAACAATAGTACGGTTTACTGCTGAATATTTGCAAAAAATTCTAGGAGTTTGAATTCCGTAATTAAGAAGAAGAGATCGGCAATACTAACTTCAAACACAATTTTATATGAACACAAACGACTGAACAGTTAATTTACAAAAATAAGACTTTGCACTGCAGTAACTGTTACAGAACATAATGTAATATGACGTGTCTAATCAAGGTTTGGAATTAAACCAGGAAGCACGATTAAACCTAAGATACGTATTACCACTTAAGCGCTTAATCATACGTTTCTTGCATTTCCCCTAAAGAACGTTTTGAAGAACGTGCCGCATTGATAGTTATTATTATCATACTATTAATTATTAAAATACATTTTATAAATGAGTGTGTATTGTGTTTAATTTAAAGTCTAGAGTTACCAATGTCAGTATCATTTTCCTGTGTATTGGTCTGTTTAAACTACGGAATCCAAATTGTTCATGATATCAGTTTTGATTCCCAAATTAAATTTTATGTATGCATTTAAGTTTGAACATTTGTAATGTTTAAGTCATTTGCTGTTCGTTGTTACATCTGTAAATATGTATATTATTACACCTTGTTTATAAGTCGTAATAAAACTACTGCTTCTAAAACTAAAAATAGTAATAAAATAACGCTGTGTAGAATCATAATTGTGAAACAAAGCGAACTACGCTGACATTTATGTTCCCAATACAGTACATAGGCGTATCGTGTTGTGTGTACAGCGTGTATAGTGTCTGGCTCTCTAGATAGGTCTCGCAAATCGTAAAAATACATGATGATATTGTCAGCGTACGAATAATATCGGTTATAATTATTTATCCCTGCCTTCTAGGGCTTATATATTCTACTACTAGTACACGAGTGTACGATGGCAGTTTATAGAACATTATAATTCTATAAGCATTAGTGTCCGTTACAGTATTGACAACACTGGAATGATAAGCTTTCGAGATGTTGCTCGAACTTGGTCAACTATGCGACGACGTGCAGTGTTGTTATATGCTAATTTCCGTAATACATGCACAAACTGGCTTTAAAACTATCAGTTATGTACACATAAGTGTCCGAACGCATGCAACAACGCATAGACCGCCGTTTGTCAAGTATATATTCAATGAATATGTGCACTTAGTTTGACCACGGTTTTTCAAGTATATTTTAACTGAATATTTGCACTTAGTATGACCGCGGTTTGTCAAGCTGATATTAATTGAATAGTGCACTTAGCATGACCGCGGTTTGTCAAGTATATATTAATTGAATATGTGCACTTAGTATGACAACCGTTTATCAAGAATATAATAACTGAATATGTGCACTTAGTATGATCGCGGTTTGTCAAGTATATATTAACTGAATGTGTACACTTAGTATAATAGACCTCTGTTTGTCAAGTATATATTAATTTAATATGTGCACTAAGTATTTTTATAAAGTTATTATTTCGACATGTGCCAGCAGAGAGGCCAAACTCCAATAACCGTGTTGACACATACGGACCAATTAGCTCTAAGAACTACTAGTAACAAGGTATGTAGGACCATAATTTTCCAAAATCATATTTTTCACAACTGGTGTGAAAATTGAGATCTTATTCTTCACACATCGAATTCGTATTTACTTTCATCACATTTTCTATGAAGAGTATGATCGCATCCAGCGTTTGATACGCGATGAAATCATATTTTTCGCTGAATCTGCATACTCCGTTGTGGGCCAATCTCATTATTCACACTTAAAAATGTGACAAATTAGATCCTATTGACCACAGATGTATGGAAAATATGGTTTGTGAAAAATATCATTTTTAAAAGCTACGCTTTTTAAACGTAATCTGAAATAGACAAGGGATCGGGATTGATGTTGCGTTTTTTAATGAATCCTTTTAAACTGGCACTGCCTTTCAATATCACATGTAGCTAGACAACGCATGTGTGCATATGCTGTTAAAGTGGTTACTTAATGTAAAATCATCAACTACTTCAGAAATATTGAATCCTCAAGTAAATAGAGTGTATAAATGTCGTTATTTGCGGATATTACAAACAGTACATTTTTTTATCTGTTTAACAAAAATTGACAACTATAAGATTGCTGAATTTGATGTAGGTAAGTATATTAAATTTAACATAAACAAATATATTTCTAAATAAGGGATAGTAAAATAAATAACAACGCGCCATGAAATCAGATAGGCGAAACAACACAGAATACCACTGCAGCCATAAGAATATCGAGTTAACGACTGTCAACTCTTGTTAGATGCATGCATTACAGTTTTCGGCTGTATTTCAGATCATCAGACAATTTTAAGCGGATTTACAACTGGCCTGGCATGCGTTGTACAATTCAAGTTCTGATGTGTTGAAGCGGAACACATGATACATAACTTGTATTTCTTGTTTCTCATTACTTCTATTTCTGAGGTTAGATATATATGAACCATTGAACGCGCGTCTCTGCACGTGACGTCAATCGACAAATCGAGAACTTGGAAACCATACAACAGTTTACGGAATATACCGATATGTTTATTGTAGGTAATTAAAAAAAACGAAATAAATACATTCCACATCTAATCTGCACACTTTGAAAATGATTCCAGTAACAAGTCTTATCTTACAAAGCGTATTGTTAATACATAGCTATAGAACAATAGAGCAATACCATAATTGTTAATACATAGCTATAGAACAATAAAGCAATACCATAATTGTTAATACATAGCTATAGAACAATAAAGCAATACCATAATTGTTAATACATAGCTATAGAACAATAAAGCAATACCATAATTGTTAATACATAGCTATAGAACAATAGAGCAATATAATAATTGAAGCCGTTTCATGGCTGTTTCTGTTACGATATTTATATGATTGCGACCATCAACATCATCAGCAGCAGCATCAATATCAGCATCAGCATCATCATCATCATCATCATCATCATCATCATCAAATTATTATTATTATTATTAGTAGTAGTCGTAGTAGTAGTAGTAGTAGTAGTAGTAGTAGTAGTAGTAGTTGTTGTTGTTGTTGTTGTTGTAGTATTACTGTAAATACGCCTACATTGGACTATTCACAGATTAGTTACTGTAATACAATTAAAAATAATTTCAGGGATTCCATTTTCTGTATGAAAAACAAGCATAAATAAGCATAAATAGCACACCTCATATAAAAGTAAATGGAACTATATACATATTGACTATCTTCCCGCCTTTGCATTAATGATCTAATTTTATATCTTACTGGAAAACCCAGAAAGTCTGTATAATCGAACTTAGATATTTATTAAAAGGGCATTTAAGTTTTCAATCGATGAAAAAAGTTTAGAAACGAATGGACATAGTTAGACTACCGTGTAAATAAAGTCAAAAGATTAATTAAAACTATAACTATGTCGGGATAGTACCCTTCATGTAATCGAGAGGTACCGGACTCGGTCTGCGTAGCTCTGTCCGGAGAGTACTCGAAATGCGAACTTGAGGTCCCGGATTCGACCTGGTTCGCTCTTTCGGGAGAGTACTCTCAATGTGAGTATGAGGTCCCGGGTTCGACAAGGTTCGCTCTGTCGGGAGAGTATTCACTATGTAAACGAGAGTCATTGGTTCGGCCCGGTTAGCTCTGTCGGCACAGTATTCACCATGTAAACGAGAGGTCCTGAGCTAAGTCTGGTTAGCTCTGTCGGCACAGTACTAACCTTGTCAACGAGAGATCCTGGGTTCAGTCTGGTAGCTCTGTCGGAAGAGTACTCTCCGTGTAAACGAGATATCCCGGTTTCGGCCCGTTATGCTCTGTCGGGAGATTACCTTACATGTAAAAGGGGAGGTCCAGGGTTCGGCCTGGTCAGCTCTGTTGGGAGAGTACTCTCCATGTAAACGAGATATTCCCGGTTAGGCCTGGTTAGCTCGGTCGGGATCGTACTCTCCATGTAAACGAGAGTTATGAGTTCGGCCCGGTTAGCTTTGTCGGGATATACCTTAAATGTAAACGAGTGTCCCGGGTTCGGCCTGGTTAGCTCTGTCGGGAGAGTACTCTCCATGTAAACGAGAGTCATGGGTTCGGCCTGATTAGCTCTGTCGGGAGAGTACTCTCCATGTAAACGAGAGTCATGAGTTCGGCCCGGTTAGCTCTTTCGGGAGAGTACCTTAAATGTAAACGAGATGTCCCGGTTTCGGCCTGGTTAGCTCTGTCGTGAGAGTACTCTCCAGGTAAACGAGATATCTTTGGTTCGGAGCTGGTTAGCTCTTAAATTCTAAACGCACGCGGCGGGGATGACGCCATCACGCAGGCGCTCAATTGTTAAAGGCTCTGGAAGGGTTTTTTTTCCGTTTGTCTTTGTAAACTTATATATAGATGTAGCGGGTATATCGCATATTTGTTTTTAACCAAAGGGACGCAACTGGAATAAAATATGCACGCACTTATATAATGTAGCCTCGAATGTTTTAAGCATTCACGTACTTAGTTTTAAGCTGTGTTGCTGGGACATAATAAATTAAAACGGCAGTTTAACTGTTCAGGATTGGACAAACTTGTCCATAAAAATGGAATAATATTAAAACAGGTATTTGAAGAATCCATCATAACATTTTGTCTGTTATGCTGTTTTGGTTTCAAAACATAATTATTCTAATAAGTATCATACATTTTGAGTAAAAAAAAGGTATGTCAACCAGGTAGCAGATTTTTCTCAAAATTAAAAGATATTCGTCAAAGGTTTAACTTTGAATAAGCAATATGCTTTTTAAACCTTTAAATTTGTGTGAACAGGAAGAAAGTCACTTTTACAAAATCTTATTTCTCACAGTCAAAATCTGTAAAAGTAATCATTTGAATATTCTTACACATTTTTTGTATTAAAACGTTGCATGAATGCATTGGCTAAAATGAAATTATATCACGAACATAATTTTTATTATTGCCTTTTTACAGGTAATATAATGTAATTTATTCATAGGAACATAATAAATTAAAGGTCCAAATCTTGCTTATTAAATTGTTTATAATATGCCAATAATTGACTGAACACTAATGCATAAAGTTATATTTAAATACTAAAACATCTTAATCCGGAATCATAATTCGGTGAGGTATCTTTTTATGTTAGGAAAAATATGTCTTGATAAAAGTTTATAAACTGATCAACGTTCAGTTTAGATCTATTCTAAATTTCACATTATAAAAATAATCTCAAGCACCGTCGAATTTATGTCAAATTACCACCGAATTTTAAATGCACAAAGAGATACATTATATATTATGACTGTGTGAAAAAAAAAATTATTATCGACAAATACATAAATATATAACAAAAAGTCAAATAGTCAGCGTTCATCATGACAATACGCAACTATTCGAAAAAAAACCTTAATAATACATATATTATAAATCTGTTTCCAGTATTTAAACATGTAGTATATGTATTAAAACCAGAAACATAAATTCATAATGAAAATATGAATTCACTGAATCTGGTCATAAAACATTATATCTAAATTCATGTATCGACAACAATATTGATCATCAACTTGTTTGTGTATATGTTGGCAATGTTTTGATTATAACATGCACATAACAGTACAATTAAAACATGATATTTACAGTCAAGGCCTAATTTATCAGGAACTCCACACCTAATAACCATTTAATTATAGTTTCAACTGAACGTGTTATTCGATTCAACTGTTTTAGTGTTATGGCCTCACTATTGTTTCGCTACCTTTTTGTTTGCGTTTAGTTCTTCTGAGCAGGAGCACGTGGGTCCGGTAACAACACGTCATATAAATAAAATCACGTGCTCAAACCAATCAAAAACGGAACACACACAGCGATAGTTGCATTTTTAAGAAAATGTGAGCTATTGTACAATATATAAATGTTTGTTTATTTGGATTTCTCGCCGTTTTTAATAGTATTTCAGTCCTATCAAGGCGGTCAGTAAACATACTCACACTTTTCCTGGGCAAGCTTAGCCGATCAAAGCGGTTTACCAGTACCAAGCGCACATAGTTATGCCAGTAACTGACAACCGCCCTACTTGAATCAGAGGTAGAAGGTGAATGGTTGTAAAAATAATTTCACGACCAATCCCCAAACAAGATATGTTGCCGGGCTGTGGCTCAAACTAATGATTCCCGGATTGACAGTCCAGCCTTCAAACAATTGAGCTGGTCGGGCCCAGCAATATATAAATGTAATTACATGTATTAATAACTAACACAATTGTATTGTAGCTACCTTTTTATTTTTTGTTTCCTTTTTTTTTTTAAATATCCGCGCTGTTGTGCGACTCTTCTTAATACTGCATACTGTTCCTTATCAACAAAGCGAACGTCGCGCTGCGCTCGCATTAATATGAATTATTCATGTGGTACGCTAATTTAAAAGTAGAAGAGTTCACGGACTTATTGACATGCATCCAAAAAATCTGTCCATTTTCATGGTTACATCAAAACTGGCATTCGGTCATATTCGAGAAACCCCACTTTTTTAACATTTACAGCGGCGTATTATTATGATTTTTTATTTATGAGGATGATGATGATGATGATGATGACGATGTTGACTATGATGAATATGATCATGATGATGATCATTGGAGACTTCCTTGCAGTTGTGACATGCTCACTTAGTATCAGCATTATTTACCGCATATTATATGTTTATCGCCAATGACGTTCCCTTGAAATGAATGAATAATAATTGTATTTTGCTCAAATCAATGTAACGTTTAATCTATTACATATTTTAGATGACATTACAAACTTTTCAAATAATTATTTAATCCAGAATGTTTCGTTGCTCTTGATATTTATTAAGCCTCTTATGTGTAAACTATTTTAAACCTGTAAATCGGAGACGAGAGAACGTCGTTAAACATGTTTTAAGAGCAATAACGCAGTTATGTCCCTGCACGCGGAGTGCAAAGTTATTTGAAATGCAAATTACACTTCTTCACTTAACGCGTTTCTTCGTTTCTATGTTTCATATTATATTTGTTGAAAGAAGAATCGGTTTTGAAATGAAGCGAAATTAAATGTATGTTCAAAAAACGGATAGCATCAAAATGTGTTGGTACTCAACCTCTGTGGACGATTGTCAGTGGTGCCCAAACGATCCCTCGTGTATATTGCAATCAAAACGAATTTACTACTAATAGTTGTTTACAAGCGCCGGTAAATATTGTCATCGATGACCACTGTTTATTGATGAAAATGATGATAAAAGTTAGTCAATTGTTTTTAGAAACAAAACTATTTTATGTAATAATGCTTCCATATAAATTCAATATAATATATATATATTTTTACAAATGCTGCATTGTAGTCCTACCGTCGATACGCCCTTTAAACTGCCTTTTAGTTTTATTCACTTTTAGGTGCAACATTGTTAGAATGTGTTAAGTTTTGCGTATTTCCTCTTATAGAAACGAACGTTTCTAATCTAAACCTTGAGGAATTTGATTATAATTTTTGAAGAAATATAAATGTTGAACATCATAAAAATGTAGAAAATGTATCTTAGCAGGAGAGACCACTGTGACTTGTTAACGGTCTACTTCTATCAGCCGTTGCTTCCATTGATTGCCTTTGATTATAGGTCCGATACCAGTAAACAGTCGGCTGTCCATCCGTGGTGTATTCAAAGGAAGTCCTTTGTTTGTTTGTTTGTTTTGTTTGTTTTTAAGAAAATTGCTAAATGCTTCTTACCATTAAACAATTTCTCTAAGCGCCGTAATATATGGTGAAAGAATCTTACAATTATGTAAGTTATTTGTGTAACTGTAGGATTTTTATTTGAGAAAATTTGGGCGCATGCTCAAATGGCCAAATGGAATGCATATCGTACTTATTGCGAATAATACTTTAAACATTCTTAAAAGCCGCAGATAACATTATAGTACTCAACATGTGTTATCTACATATTATTTTGAAACGGAAAGAAAGCAGCTGAATAAGGAAACCTGTCTTGCAACAGCCAAAATACATCAACTCGTACAAGTTTCGATACTATTGTGTACTGTAACAGTATATCGTCAAATTTTTTTAACCTGTCTAACCATTTTTCTAACCATTAAGAACAACAGTAAAATATGCACGGGAGTAGAGTCATTTTGAGACTAAACCAACGTGTTGATAATTGTTATTATGCGTGTGCTGCTTAAAAATAATTAGGTGAACAAATATCAACATTCAAATGGTTGGTGGTTAAAGTTGCGGTATTGTGAAATGTGTTTGTGAGGAATTTCTACTTAATGAGTTGAATTTAAAAAAAAAGCTCATACAAAAAACATAATATGATAGTTAATGTTGATGTAGAAACTGTATTTTCGGGATTTTCAGATATTGCGCTTTTAAAATTTAGGTTTTCTCCGAACCATTGAGATCCCTGTGCGAAATGCATCGACCACACAACGCCGTTCCATCAGTTTGTGAGATCTCAAACATTACAATGAGTTTGTTTTTTAACATTTCCATAATAAAGTGTTTCTAAGATGTTAATATAACAGCTATTAGTATCAAAAGCCATTAGTAATTATCCCAAATATCCCTTAGACTAGAAATATCGTTAATTATCTATCTCAAATAAACATGTCCGCTCGCAACGAGATCCAAGCAGAAAGAGCCACAATTACCCACCAAATTGCGTCACATGACCTTTTTCAGAAAATACTACTCTTTGATATTAACAACACCAACAATGGTTGCATTCCAGTAAACTGTGAAAGGATAATACCATAACCTCCGCGGAGAGATTAAACTGGTTTCGATCATAGATCGATTTTAAATTCCTGTCGGCATGAAGTTCCACGTGACCATACTCAGATCAAATGGCAGGAATTAAAATCGTGGATAAGCAGAAAAAAACAAAAACAAATTGGCGACCGTAAAATCCTTGCGTTGTTATGATTACGTTTTTATTTATCTCTTTGTGCTTTTCATGTTTACTCGTACTATATATACCCGGACCAATAATACAACATTTATGTGGGAGTATTATAACATAACAATTATAAAATAAAAATATAATAAAAAGAAATGTTCAACCTCCTCACAGTGTTATCTCCTAAAAACTTCAAAATCTGGTAGTTTTCAGTAGTTGGTGGCAAACTCCAGGCAGCGGTTACTTCCCCCTTGGTGCTCTACAGTAACCTCGGCCACCAATGAAAAGTACCAAGGGGGGAAGTAACCGCTGTAAGGTGTTCGAATAATACCAGTCACAACAATAAAGAAGACATGCATATAATAATATGCACTAAGGTATGGGTGGAGACATATGTTTAGAAAAAAGTACTGGAGTACAGTAAATTCCAAGTGCGTATGAAAATCGTAGTTAGCAAATCATTTCAGTGGCCGTATCTACAGAGCTTATTCTGAAGTCTACCCTAAGGTGTTGTGTGAATATCGTCAGCTGACAAACTACGCTGTTCTAGCTGTACCTTTTACGATTCTGAGAAAATTGAGTCTGAAGTTTTAGTTGTTGATAACTTGTTTGTTTATAAACGGATTTTTACGTAGAACACATAGAACAGTCTGGATATAAAAACAATACGTTTACGGAGTTTGAACATTGTAGAACAGCTAATAACTGCATTTATATTATTTTTTTTATTAATTAAAAAAGACAAGTCATGACAAGGGCTTTTTTGTAAAGACAGGCATCCGGTCCATAATTCAACATTACACAAAACATGTATGTAAAAAGTACAAAGAGTTGACCGAATAAATATATACACGTACAATTTATACAAAATGAATAACATACAAGTTGCATAAAAAATGCAGCGAAGACAGTATTTATCTTTAAATAACTATAGCATGCTTTTATACTGTAGCATTTGAATATGTTATTAACATTTTAAAAAAATCTCATTTTCATTTTTATCAGATTATGACCATTGGTAAAATTGTTTCTACCATGATACCAATTAAACAAATATTGTAAAAAGTAAAAATATTGTAAAAAGTGTTTAATTAAATGCATTGATACGTTTTGTATTGTAGCAATGTGTTTCGCATCCGATTAAACCAGATTTTAGTGGTGTCATCTCCATCCTAGCTAATACCATTATTTTTAATATATTTGTATCTTCGACTGTCATGCAATATCCATATCTTATGTTTTCTATTATATATAAAATGCAATCGACATGTATCTATTATTGTGTTTAATATAAATAATGCAGAACTGCTCGAAGATTCGATTCTTCCAGTTTTGCCGTCATTATAGCGACCCATATAGTCTGCAGTTTAGTGCTTCCCTTCAGTTCCGCTGAATGAGTAATCACCGGAAATCATTTTATCAAAATACTACACCGCTTAGCTCAAAGTTGCAATACACTATGTTATATAGTCGTACAGTCTGTATACTAAGTTGGGTGAATATACTGCGGAATGTTGGTTACATTATTTGCGTGAGATTTTTATTGACACATGTGTACGGATTGACATATTTTGAATTAATTTGTTGTCAACGTTGATATGAGACGTATTGAAGCGTTCGGTATAACAATTATCTCAGTGACTGAAAAATATTACGGTTTACTGCTGAATATTTGCAAAAAATACAATGATTACTAGGAGTTTGAATTCCGTAATTAAGAAGAAGAGATCGGCAATATTAACTTCAAACACATTTTTATATGAATACCAACGACTGAACTGTTAATTTACAAAACTAAGACTTTGCTTTGCAGTAACTGTTACTGAACATATTGTAATATGACGTGTCTAATCAAGGGATGGAATTACACCAGGAAGCACGATTAAACCTAAGATATGTATTACTAATTAAGCGCTTAATCATGCGTCTCTGGCATTTCCCCTAAAGGACGTATTGAAGAACGTGCCGCATTGATAGTTAATGTTATTATTATCGTATTATTAATTATTTAAATACATTATATAAATGAGTGTGTATTGTGTTTTATTTAAAGTCTAGAGTTACAAATGTCAGTTTTATTTTATTTTATTTTCCTGTGTATTGGTCAGTGAAAACTACGGAATCCAATTTGTTCTTGATGTCAGTTTTTATTCCCAAATTTTCATTGTATATGTGCATTTAAGTTTGATGATTTGTTATGTTTAAGTCATTTGCTGTTCTTTATTACATCTGTAAATATGTATATTATTTACACCTTTTTTATAAGTCGTAATAAAACTACTGCTACTAGAACTAAAAATAGTGATAGAATATTGGTGTGTATAATCCTGCATAATTGTGAACTAAAGCGAAATACGCTGGCATCTATGTTCCCAATACAGTACATAGGCGTATCGTGTTGTGTGTACAGTGCTCTCTAGATAGCTATCGCCAAGACACTTTAATGGTAAAAATACATGATGGTATTGTCAGCGTACGAATAATTTCAGTTATAAATATGTATGCTCTGCCTTCTAGGGCCTATATATTCTAATACTAGTACACGATTCTGCGATGGCAGTTTACAGAACATTATAATTAAATAAGCATTAGTGTCTTTTACAGTATTGACAACACTGGAGTGATACTCGTATGAGACTTTGCGACGACGTGCAGTGTTGTTTATATCCTAATTTCCGTTATACATGCACAAACTGGCTTTAAAACTATCAATCAGGTACACATCAGTGCCCGAACGCATGCAATCACACATATACCGCCGTTTGTCAAGTATATATTCAATGAATATGTGCACATAGTTAGACCGCGGTTTGTAAAGTATGTTTTAACTGAACATGTGCACTTAGTATGACCGCGGTTTGTCCAGTGTATATTAAAGGAATAGTGCACTTAGTACGACCGCGGTTTGTGAAGTATGTATTAATTGAATATGTGCTCTTGACCGCCGTTTATCAAGAATATAATAACTGAATATGTGCACTTAGTATGATCGCGGTTTGTCAAGTATATATTAACTGAATGTGTACACTTAGTATATATGACCGCTGTTTGTCAATTATATATTAATTTAATATGTGCACGTAGTATTTTTATACGGTTATATTTTCGACATGTGCCAGCAGAGAGGCCAAACTGCAATAACCGTGCTGACACATACGGAGCATTAGTTCTAAGAACTACTAGTAACAACAAGCTATGTAGGACCATATTTTTCCAAAATCATATTTTTCACAACTGGTGTGAACATTGAGATCTTATTCTTCACAAATCGAATTCGTATTGACTTTCATCACATTTTCTATGAAGAGTATGATCGCATCCAGTTTCTGATACGCGATGAAATAATATTATTCTCTGATTCTCGCGCATACTCCGTTGTGGGTCAATCTCATTATTCACACTTAAAAATGTGACAAATTAGATCCTATTGACCACAGGTGTATGGAAAATATGGTTTGTGAAAAATATCATTTTTAAAAGCTACGCTTTTTAAACGTAATCTGAAATAGACAAGGGATCGGGATCGATGTCGTCTTTTTTAATGAATCCTTTTTAAACTGGCACTGCCTATTCAATATCACATGTAGCTAGACAACTCATGTGTGCATATGCTGTTAAAGTGGTTATTTAATGTAAAAGCATCAACTACTTCAGAAATATTGAATTCTAAAGTAAAAATAGTGTATAAATGTCGTTATTTGCGGATATTACAAACAGTACAGTACATTTTTAATCTGTTTAACAAAAATTGACAACTATAAGATTGATGAATTTGATGTAGGTATGTATATTAAATTTAACATAAACAAATATATTTCTAAATAAGCGATAGTAAAATAAATAACAACGCGCCATGAAATCAAATAGGCGAAACAACACAAAATACCACTGCAGCCTTAAGAATATCGAGTAAACGACTGCCAACTCTTGTTAGATGCATGCATTACAGTTTTCGGCTGTATTTCAGAACATCAGACACTTTTAAACGGATTTACAACTGGCCTAACGTGCGTTGTACAACTCAAGTTCTGATATGTTGAAGCGGAATACATGATACATAACTTGTATTTCTTTGTTTCTCATTACTTCTATTTCTGTGGTTAAATATATATGAACCCTTGAACGCGCGTCTCTGCACGTAACGTCAATCGACCGATCGAAAACTTGGAAACCATAAAACATTTTACGGAATATACCGATATGTTTATTGTAAGTAATTAAAAAATTTTCAAATCAAAGCGCTCATCAACACAACGACGCAAAATGTTTTAAACGAAATAAATACATTCCACATCTTATCTGCACACTTTGAAAATGTTTCCAGTAACAAGTCTTATCTTACAAAGCGTATTGTTAATATAGCTATAGAACAATAGAGCAATACCATAATTGAAGCCGTTTTATTCCTGTTTCTGTTCCGATATTTATATGATTGCGACCATCATCATCAGCAGCAGCAGCATCAATATCAGCATGAGCATCATCATCATCATCATCATATTATTATTATTAGTAGTAGTGGTAGTAGTAGAAGTAGTAGTAGTAGTAGTAGTAGTAGTAGTAGTAATAGTAGTAGTAGTAGTAGTAGTAGTAGTAGTAGTAGTAGTAGTAGTAGTAGTAGTAGTAGTAGTAGTAGTAGTAGTAGTAGTAGTAGTAGTAGTAGTAGGTGTTGTTGTAGTATTACTGTCAATATGCCTACATTGGACTATTCACAGATTAGTTACTGTAATACAATTAAAATTAATTTCAGGGATTCCATTTTCTGTATGAAAAACAAGCATAAATAAGCATAAATAGCACACCTCATATAAAAGTATATGGAACTATATACATATTGACTATCTTCCCGCCTTTGCATTAATGATCTAGTTTTATATATTACTGGAAAACCCAGAAAGTCTTTATAATCGAACTTAGATATTTATTAAAAGGGCATTTAAGTTTTCAATCGATACAAAATGTTTAGAAACGAATGGACATAGTTAGACTACCGTGTAAATAAAGTCAAAAGATAAATTAAAACTATAACTATGTCGGGATAGTACCCTTCATGTAATCGAGAGGTACCGGACTCGGTCTGCTTAGCTCTGTCCGGAGAGTACTCGAAATGCGAACTTGAGGTCCCGGATTCGAGCTGGTTCGCTCTTTCGGAGAGTACTCTCAATGTGAATATGAGGTCCCGGGTTCAACAAGGTTCACTCTGTCGGGAGAGAATCCACTATGTAAACGAGAGTCATTGGTTCGGCCCGGTTAGCTCTGTCGGCACAGTATTCACCCTGTAAACGAGAGGTCCTGAGTTAAGTCTGGTTAGCTCTGTCGGCACAGTACTAACCTTGTCAACGAGAGATCCTGGGTTCAGTCTTGTTAGCTCTGTCGGAAGAGTACTCTCCATGTAAAACGAGATAATCCGGGTTCGGCCTGTTATGCTCTGTCGGGAGATTACCTTACATGTTAAAGGGGAGGTCCCGGGTTCGGCCTGGTTAGCTCTGTCGGGAGAGTACTCTCCATGTAAACGAGATATTCCCGGTTAGGCCCGGTTAGCTCTGTCGGGAGAGTACTCTCCATGTACAGGAGAGTCATGAGTTCGGCCCGGTTAGCTCTTTCGGGAGAGTACCTTAAATATAAACGAGAAGTCCCGGGTTCGGCCTGGTTAGCTCTGTCGTGAGAGTACTCTCCAGGTAAACCGAGATATCTTTGGTTCGGAGCTCGTTAGTTCTTAAATTCTTAACGCACGCGGCGGGGATGACGCCATCACGCAGGCGCTGAATTGTTAAAGGCTCTGGAAGGGTTTGTTACGTTTGTCATTGTAAACTCAAATAAAGATGTAGCGGGTATATCGCATATTTGTTTTTAACCAAAGGGACGCAACTGGAATAAAATATGCACGCACTGAAGCAAAAGTAGGCTCTCTTGACAAAATGTCCTTATATAATGTAGCCTCGAATGTTTTAAGCATTCGCGTACTTAGTTTTAAACTGTGTTGCTTGGAAATAATAAATTAAAAAGGCAGTTTAACTTTCAGGATTGGACAAACTTGTCCATAAAAATGGAATAATATTAAAACAGGTATTTGAAGAATCTATCATAACATTTTGTCTATTATGCTGTTTTGGTTTCAAAACATAATTATTCTAATAAGTATCATACATTTTTGAATAAAAAAATAAGGTATGTCAACCAGGTTGCAGATTTTACTCAAAAATTAAAAGATATTCGTCAAAGGTTTAACTTTGAATAAGCAATATGCTTTTTAAACCTTGAAATTTGTGAGAACAGGAAGTAAGTCACTTTTACAAAAACTTATTTCTCACAGTCAAAATCTGTAAAGTAAGCATTTGAATATTCTTACACATTTTTGTATAAAAACGTTGCATAAATGCATTGGCTAAAATGAAATAATATCACGAACATAATTTTTATTCTTGCCTTTTTATAGGTAAAACAATGTAATTTATTCATAGGAACATAATAAATTAAAGGTCCAAAACTTGCTTATTAAATTGTTTATAATATGCCAATAATTGACTGAACACTAATGCATAAAGTTATATTTAAATACTAAAACATCTTATTCCGGAATCATAATTCGGTAAGGTATCTTTTTATGTTAGGAAAAATATGTCTTGATAAAAGTTTACAAACTGATCAACGTTCAGTTTAGATCTATTCTAAATTTCACATTAGATCTAAAAATAATATCAAGCACAGTCGAATTTATATCAAATTACCACCGATTTTTAAATGCACAACGAGATACATTAGATATTATGACTGAGTGAAAAAAAACAACTTTATTATCGACAAGTACATAAAATATATAACAAAAAGTAAAATAGCCAGCGTTCATCATGACGATACGCAACTATTCGAAAAAATTCCTTAATAATACATATATTATAAATCTGTCTCCAGTATTTAAAAATGTAGTATATCTATTAAAATCAGAAACATGAATTCATAATGAAAATATGAATTCACCGAATCTGGTCATAAAACATTATATATAAATTCATGTATCGACAACAATATTGTTCAGCAACTTGTTTGTGTATATGTTGGCAATGTTTTGATTATAACATGCACATTACAGTACAATGAAAACATGATATTTACAGTTAAGGCCTAATTTATCAGGAACTCCACACCTAATAACCATTTAATTATAGTTTCAACTGAACTTGTTATTCGATTCAACTGTTTTAGTGTTATAGGCCTCACTATTGTTTCGCTGTCTTTTTGTTTGCGTTTAGTTCTTCTGAGCAGGAGCGCGTGGGTCCGGAAACAACACGTCTTATAAATAAAATCACGTGCTCAAA
Organism: Congeria kusceri; assembly: GCA_027627225.1. Taxonomy (NCBI): domain Eukaryota; kingdom Metazoa; phylum Mollusca; class Bivalvia; order Myida; family Dreissenidae; genus Congeria; species Congeria kusceri. The sequence goes on from JAPFQT010000150.1 coordinate 401,462, forward strand.
ATAAACCAATCAAACAGGGAACACACACAGCGATAGTTGCATTTTTAAGAAAATGTGAGCTATTGTACAATATATAAATGTGTGTTTGTTTATTTGGGTTTCTCGCCGTTTTTAATAGTATTTCAGTCATATCAAAGCGGTCAGTTAACATACACTTTTCCTGGGCAAGCTTGGCCGATCTAAGCGGTTTACCAGTACCAAGCGCACGTATTTATGCCAGTAACTGACAACCGCCCTACTTGAATCATGGGTAGAAGGAGAATGGCCGTAAACATAATTTCACGACTAATCCCCACACAAGATATGTTGCCGGGCTGTGGCTCGAACTAACGATTCCCGGATTGACAGTCCAGCGTTCAAACAATTGAGCTGGTCGGGGCAAGCAATGTATTAATGTAATTGCATGTATTAATAACTAACACGATTGGGTTGTAGCTACCTTTTTATTTTTTGTTTCCTTTTTTTTAAATATCCGCGCTGTTGTGCGACTCTTCTTAATACTGCACACTGTTCCTTATCAACAACGCGAACGTCGCGCTGCGCGCGCATTAATATGAATTCCTGTGGTACGCTAATTTAAAAGTAGAAGTTTTCACGGACTTATTGACATGCATCCAAAAAAAATGTCCATTTTTATGGTTACATCAAAACTGGCATTCGGTCATATTCGAGAATCCCCACTTTTTTAACATTTATAGCGGCGTATTATTATAATTTTTATTTATGAGGATGATGATGATGATGATGACGATGTTGACTATGATGAATATGATCATGATGATGATCATTGGAGACTTCTTTGTAGTTGTGACATGCTCACTTAGTATCAGCATTATTTACCGCATATTATATGTTTATCGCCAATGACGTTAGCTTGAAATGAATGAATAATAATTGTATTCTGCTCAAATCAATGTAACGTTTAATCTATTACATATTTTAGATGACCTTACAAACTTTTCAAATAATTATTTAATCCAGAATGTTTCGTTGATCTTGATATTTATTAAGCATCTTATGTGTAAACTATTTTAAACCTGTAAATCGGAGACGAGAGAACGTCGTTAAACATGTTTTAAGAGCAATAACGCATTTATGTCCCTGCACGCGGAGTGCAAAGATATTTGCAATGCAAATTACACTTCTTCACTTAACGCGTTTCTTCGTTTCTATGTTTCATATTATATTTGTTGAAAGAAGGATCGGTTTTGAAATGAAGCGAAATTAAATGTATGTTCAAAAAAACGGATAGCATCAAAATGTGTTTGTACTCAACCTCTGTGGACGATTGTCAGTGGTGCCCAAACGATCCCTCGTGTATATTGCAATCAAAGCGAATTTACTACTACTACTAGTTTACCAGCGCCGGTAAATATTGTCATCGATGACCACTGCTTATTGATGAAAATGATGATAAAAGTTAGTCAATTGTTTTTAGAAACAAAACTATTTTATGTAATAATGCTTCCATATAAATTCAATATAATATATATATTTTTGTACAAATGCTGCATTGTAGTCCTACCGTCGACACGCCCTTTAAACTGCCTTTTAGTTTTATTCACTTTTAGGTGCATCATTGTTACAATGTGTTAAGTTTTGCGTATTTCCTCTTATGGAAACGAACGTTTCTAATCTAAACCTTGAGGAATTTGAATATAATTTTTGATGAACTATAAATGTTTAACATCATAAAAATGTAGAAAATGCATCTTAGCAGGGGAGACCACTGTGACTTGTTAACGGTCGTAGTTCTATCAGCCGTTGCTTCCCTTGATTGCCTTCGATTATAGGTCCGATACCAGTATATAGTCGGCTGTCCATCCGTGGTGTATTCAAAGGAAGTCCTTTGTTTGTTTGTTTGTTTTTGTATTTTTAAGAAAATTGCTAAATGCTTCTTACCATTAAACAATTTTTCTAAGCGCCGTAATATATGGTGAAAGAATCTTACTATTATGTAAGTTATTTGTGTAACTTTAGGATTTTTATTTGAGAAAATTTGGGCGCCTGCTCAAATGGCCAAATGAAATGCATATTGTACTTATTGCGAATAATACTTTAAAAATTCTTAAAAGCCGCAGATAACATTATAGTACTCAACATGTGTTATCTATTAGTTATTTTGAGATGGAAAGAAATCAGCTGAATAAGGAAACTTGTCTTGCAACAGCCAAACTACATCAACTCGTACAAGTTCGATAATATTTTGTTACTGTAACAGTATATCGTCAAATTCTTTTAACCTGTCTCTAACCATTAAGAACACCAGTAAAATATGCACGGGAGTAGAGTCATTTTGAGACTAAACCAACATGTTAATAATTGTTATTATGCGTGTGATGTTTAAAAATAATTAGGTGAACAAATATCAACATTCAAATGGTTGGTGGTTAAAGTTGCAGTATTGTGAAATGTGTTTGTGAGGAATTTCTACTTAATGAGTTGACTTTAAAAAAAAAAGCTCATACAAAAAACATAAGATTATAGTTAATGTTGATGCAGAAACTGAATTTTCGAGATTTTCAGATATTGCGCTTTCAAAATTTAGATTTTCTCCAAACCATTGAGATTCCTGTGCAAAATGCATCGACCACACAACGCCGTTCCATCGGTTTGTGAGATCTCAAACATTATAATGAGTTTGTTTTTTAACATTTCCATAATAAAGTGTTTCTAAGATGTTAATATAACTGCTATTAGTATCAAAAGCCATTAGTAATTATCCCAAATATCCCTTAGACTAGAAATATCGTTAATTATCATTCTCAAATAAACATGTCCGCTCGCAACGAGATCCAAGCAGAAAGAGCCACAATTACCCACCAAATTGCGTCACATGACCTTTTTCAGAACATACTACTCTTTGATATTAACAACACCAACAATGGTTGCATTTCAGTAAACTGTGAAAGGATAATACCATAACCTCCGCGGAGAGATTAAACTGGTTTCGATCATAGATCGATTTTAAATTCCTGCCGGCATGAAGTTTCACGTGACCATACTCAGATCAAATGGCAGGAATTAAAATCGTGGATAAGCAGAAAAAAAAAAATTGGCGACCGTAAAATCCTTGCGTTGTTATTATTACGTTTTTATTTATCTCTTTGCGCTTTTCATATTTACTCGTACTATATATACCCGGACCAATAATACAACATTTATGTGGGAGTATTATAAAATAACAATTTTAAAATAAAAATGTAATAAAAATAAATGTTCAACCTCCTCACAGTGTTATCTCCTAAAATCTTCAAAATCTGGTAGTTTTCAGTAGTTGGTGGCAAACTCCAGGCAGCGGTTACTTCCCCCTTGGTACTCTACAGTAACCACGGCCACCAATGAAAAGTACCAAGGGGGGAAGTAACCGCTGTAAGGTGTTCGAATAATACCAGTCACAACAATAAAGAAGACATGCATATAATAATATGCACTAAGGTATGGGTGGAGACTTATGTTTAGAAAAAAGTACTGGAGTACAGTAAATTCCAAGTGCGTATGAAAATCGTAGTTAGCAAATTATTTCAGTGGTGGTATCTACAGAGCTTATTCTGAAGTCTACCCTAAGGAGTTGTGTGAATATCGTCAGCTGACAAACTACGCTGTTCTAGCTGTACCTTTTTTCGATTCTGAGAAAATTGAGTCTGAAGTTTTAGTTGTTGATAACTTGTTTGTTTATAAACGGATTTTTACGTAGAACACATAGAACAGTCTGGATATAAAAACAATACGTTTACGGAGTTTGAACATTGTAGAACAGCTAATAACTGCATTTATATTATTTTTTTTATTAATTAAAAAGTCAAGTCATGACAAGGGCTTTTTTGTAAAGACAGGCATCCGGTCCATAATTCAACATTACACAAAACATGTATGTAAAAAGTACAAAGAGTTGTCCGAATAAATATATACACGTACAGTTTATACAAAATGAAGTTTTATCAAAAATGCAGCGAAGACAGTATTTATCTTTAAATAACTATAGCATGCTTATATACTGTTGCATTTAAATATGTTATTAACATTTTTTTTAAATCTCATTTTCATTTTTATCAGATTATGACCATTGGTAAAATTGTTTCTACCATGACACTAATTAAACAAATATTGTAGCTTAATTTCAACATATTTTGAAAATTAGAAATAAACATGGTATTCATATACTATTATAGTGGTATCGTTTTCTGTATGACAGTGTTCGCAAATTCTAAGGGTATTGTATATTCTAAGGTTTCTAGGGATTCCGAGTTATCAACCTAATTCGAATCCAAATCTTATATAATAAAAGTACATCATACGAAATAGCTTGAAAAGACCATTCCATTGATATAACTATATTTAAATGGCCAACGAATCAAGTCAGAACATCGTGGTTTTCAGCCGACGAAATAGATCATGTACAATGTATCGCAACTAAATCACACACAAAGATATAAAGAAATATGTTATAATTTACAATTACACACAACTTAAACATGGTGTTTATTGTTGTTTTTTTGTGTGTTTTTATAACAAGCAACTTTCACTTTGTTATCGAAAAGGTGACGTCATATTTATTCGGTGATTGTTATCAAGGAATATGACGTCTGCGTTACTAGATTTTATTCATGAAGGAAACGTCACTTTGTTTGAGAAATAATTGACTGGTAAGCGTTGGTTATTGCGGTAATACCCTGCGGTTTGGAGTTCCAGTGCCTAGGAATTAAAACACGAGGGCGATAGCAATAGCCAGCGCTAACTCGTCAATTATTTCGAGACTAACACGATATTATATGCAACTCGCATGTATTTTAAAGGTCACGCATGAGAACTATATTTATCTATATTTATCTACACTCCTCCCATTTTCCACAAATTACATACACACGTGCGTTTCAGTGACGTCAACGAATCGTAACATTTCATAATGACGACAGCTTCATTGATAAACATTGAGCGAATGTCATCATACTTATTGTTAAATACAGCAAACATATTATGCTAACAAGCGCAAATTACAAGCAAAGTAACTAGATGTAAACTTTGTTTTAAACTCAATTTTCAAATATGTAGTCCGAATGTGGTTTTATTGTGCGTCATATGAACTCAATTTTCAATTATGCAGTCCGAATGTGGTTCTATTGTGCGTCATAATGCAGAAATGATTTGTTTATCACAATTTTGCTATCGCGCGTTTAAAAACGTTTATTGTACGGAATAATTTCTTGGAGTTTTCGGAACTTTTTTCAAAATATTAGGCTTCGCCCATAATTTGTCGCATAATTACACGAGGTTGATTACTTTCTGTATCTATGGAAAACTATCCGCGTGCCGTGTATAATCAACGACGTCACTGTATCGCACGTGTGAATGTGCGTTGGAGGTACAGATCAATACAGTCTTAGTACGTAATATTTACAAATAAAGTCTTAGATAATGATAGATAATGATTTTTTATGACGATGTTTTGCTACGTAGTCGTAACCCATTGTAAAGAGTATAGATTCGGATTATCAAATAACTCGTGCTTTTTGTTTCTACGCATCGATACAACTTACCCTGTGTTATTTAACAACAAAGTATGATAGAAAACTTATATTTGAACATATTGCAAAGATACCCCAAAGACATTTTGTAAAATGAATGTTTCTACTTAAATATACGCATATATCAATACAATTATGTTTTCATGTAGTAGTAACTTTAAGTAAACGTTTTTATGCAAATGTTTCACGCGGAATTGATCATCATTGTATACAGTTATAAGCACATGAAGCGTATTAAATACGGCTCCACAATCGATACCATTCCAATTGATTTCCGGTTACATTTAAGCAAAAGATTTTATTAAACTAGAAGAAGAATTAAAAAAAGGATTGATAAGTTTATTGTATTAAGATTTTCTGGAGACAGCATCGCTATGTTAGGATAAAAACGCTATGCGCGGCATCATAAAGTACCCACATTAATTGGATTAATTCATAATTGCGATCCCGGAGAAGTCCGAGTGACGTAATTACAAATCTAAAGCATTCCTGGATATATTAGGGCAATATACTTAGATAATAGGTGTCTGTCTTGCTTGGGACTTAATACGGTTCCAAATTCACAAATTAGAGCATCTATTGATTATTTAGATTATTTGTAAGACATTGATAACATCGTCTTACAGCCACATCGTATTATAGTTTGCACGTGCTGTTGAATTTATAATTGATAAACTTTAAAGAGACGTGTTCACAGATTTAATCATTGGAACAAAAGAGCTCGAGTATAATAACAAGAAAAGGACAGAAAAGGAAAACACATAAGTTGCTCCCTGGTTCGAAACCCGGACCACCGGATCAAAAGGCTATCGCCTAACCACGCGGTCATTCCGGTTTATATATTTAACATTTAGCGTTATATAAACACTTTACCATTTTATCAATTTCAACTGATCATTACTCATGAGCGAAATGGATGTTTGCAGTAAATTTTTAGATTCGTAGTGTTATTTTTTCTCCCTTGTATGCACTGTTGTTATTTTTTGGAATCTTAGACAACAAGTTAAAATTGTCAATGCGACGATCTGTATACAGATCCCTCTAAATTATGCCAATAGTCTATATTTGGTTCTTCCAATTGTGTAACTTATGATAATTAACGAAATTGTACTTATAGTTTAATTCTATGTCAGTAGTGTTATTTCGCTGCTTTTCATATACTATTCTTTTCATTTAGGAATATGTGACAGACAAAATCGAAAATTGTCAAAACGGCAATCTGTGAACAGGCCTCTTTAATATGCACAATATGTAATTTAGTATTCTTAATATGGCTAGCTTTTTAAACAGTTGTTGTACATACATTAAAATGTAAATATATACAGATATATTCCTTTTATGATTACAAAACAAACAATATATATCTCTAATTAAAATAGTGAAACAATAATTATCTAACTTGATTTAGTTTTTAAAAAATCTACTTCAGCCATATATTTTGGTCAATAAATGCAATATAATAAAATTCATTTTTATATACCTATAGATAATCCGACTCAAATACTGGTGAATGTTCGGTATTATGGGCCTACTATAATTCCCGTATTTCACACTGTGACATATTTTTCCGTATTCTACGGGTGTAAAAACCGGATTACTTTTACGTTCGTTGAGTACCGTATATTTCTGTAACGTTCCGAGCGACATTGGGAAACGCCCCGTTCTATTTATAGAAAAGATTACGCTGGTATTGTGCGATATTATTAATAAGAATAATCCGATTATTAGTTTTTTTTAGTTAATTCATTGTATCTTCATACAAAATATATATTCACTATGCGACGATCTGTATACAGATCCCTCTAAATTACGCTAATAGTCTATATTTGGTTCTTCCACTTGTGTAACTTATGATAATTAACGAAATTGTACTTATAGTTTAATTCTATGTCAGTAGTGTTATTTCGCTGCTTTTCATATACTATTCTTTTCATTTAGGAATATGTGACAGACAAAATCGAAAATTGTCAACACGGCAATCTGTGAACAGGCCTCTTTAATATGCGCAATATGTAATATGTTAAGACACCACAGATCTCCACAGATACTGTGAGCGAAACAGAGTCTTCGTGAATATATTTTTTGTATGAAGATACAATGAATTAACAAAGAAAAATAAAACAAGGGATGAAAGGTAAAAGACATTTAGAATTAAGAAAAAATGGAATTAGAATAAGTGATGTAAAATTAAAATAAAATTATGAAAATGAACGATTTTCGCAGGACTCGAACCACACTGTGATTCAAAAGCCGAAAAACACTATCCACCGCGCTATTCTTCCCGACGCGTGTTGATAGATGATTTTGTTATATGATGATGAAATCCTTTTTTATACGCTAGATAAATGTTAATCCAATATAAATAGAACAGTCGAACACTACTGGAGATAAAGGAATGCCAGTTCAATAAAATCGCACAATGCATGTTGATTTGAATGACGTCATTGATGTACAAGACATGTATTCATGCTTGTTCTTTAGTACATTTTGTTTGTTTGTTTCGAGCCAATATCTATTGGGATTTGATCGTAAGGAGGTATCTAATAAATGGATTACTACATAACTGTGTTGTTCCTGTTGGTTGTATCTCTCTCGTGGATAGTGTGAACTCGACTGAACGGAACACCACAGTAATGTAATATTCCTTATTTATTTTATCTAATGATACTTGGAATAATCCCTCGCGGACAGATGTCTCATGTTGATAAAGATAAATAACTCATATCCCAAACATCAAGCCCTTCGCAGTTCCACACAGCGCTCCATAAACGTACACGTTATTACTAAAATGCCTTGTTATTTACAACTAAAGTACGTGGACAAAAGTATTCTCAACAACGGCGGCCATTTTGAATATCACATTTATTGATGCAGATTTTGAAACAAGCATTGTACAAAATTAATAAACACTAAAAAAGAAACTCTTACCTTATCATTTAGAAATATGTCCCTTCAAATGACTTTTTTTTAATTCTCATTGTGGAACACAGACTCTAAATATACTGTTGACGGGGATGGCCTGATATATGGTAAATATGTTGCGAAAAATATTAGAATCTTTAAATAGTTATCGAATGTAGTTCAAACCACTTACGTGAAATTTTCCTTGTATTAAGATAACAGTAAGTGAAGTGGACAGTATTTTTCATGAACACAGCGTATATTTTCATTACAATTTGACTTTTCTTGAAATGACCTTTTTGCCATTGGAAAATTTGAATTGTTATTACCAGAAAGTCCAGTCCAAAATGATCCACAGCTATTTTAAATGTCTGACGAGATATAAGAAATGCCGTTCGACGAATATGAAACCGAAAATGAACCGGGCTTCCTACACCACAGGCTACACGTCAGTTGCGGCCCCTAGGTAACATTACAGTTTATATACACTTTGGCTTTTAATTATAAGAATTGAATATAATTTTTCTTCATTTCATCGGTGTATGAACTATCGGAAAATTAACGCCTAATTTATGGATAAACGCCGTCGGTAGATCATACACAGATTTAATCCACAAACATACTTTTCAATTCTTAATTGAACTCTCCATTTAATAGTTTTTACTTTAGTTTTTAAAGAACATAGATGTCAGAATTGGACCTTCACAACATAGCTATAAATAAGGCACACTTTCTACTTTCGATATCAACGCTACGCGTAGTCGCCATTTTGATGAATACCTTTGTCCACCCAATGTAGCTTTTTTGTTTTACATACATGCTTACATTGAGAATTTAATATATCAATGCGTACGGTCGGAATGAAACAATTTCAAATGATCTGGGCTAATCATAAACACTGGTCATCCGTTTATGTTGTTCTTTAAGAGAAATATCCATAACATACATACTAAGATGTAGATGAATATAATAAACAGTGTAAATCTTACCTCGATTGCCACTTCTAACACGGTTTTCAAACTATTGCAGTATGTTACCTGAATATTAGTATTGCTCTAATAAAGTAATAAACAAAAGGAAACGTCTCACTGTTAAACTAGTAGTAATTGAATAAGGTTTTACAAAATTTATCAAGTTACAAGTCAACATATCCAGTTTATAGAGCATTAAACAGTACATTATATTGAAGCGCGGGTTGATCAATATCGAGACACCTTTACATGAAAAATAAGGTGACAGCCACGCTAAATATGTTACGAATGCTTTTCAATGATATGTATGCTATTTATAGAACGTCGACTAATTATGTAAAATTTCAACGAGAGCAATGGGTATTCGCAAATCGATACAAGTATTAATATTAAAGGGACTTGTTCACAGATTTTTGTATTTTGATAAATGCCTTACTTCAAAAGCAGTTCGATTAACTAAAACAAATATTATATAAAGAAAATATAACATAATAAGAAGATTTGGCTTCGTCGAGACTGAAACCTACGACCGCCTGGATCCGAAATCTGACTTGTTAACCACTCGACCATACTGACTCACAATCACTGAGGTTAATTTGTAACGCTATGTATGATACGCGTGATTTCCAAAATACCGATAAAACCGTTACAAACCATTTACAATTTTATGTATTTCAAATAATGATTTTTCATAAACGACACAATATTTTCAATGTATTTCTTCGTCAGAATTGTTTATTTGCTTCTGTATATGTATTTTTCTGTTTGGCATATATGACACAAATATTGGAAATATTCAATTGGCCAATCTTTGAACATGTCACTTTAAAGATTCAGTCTTTTAAAATACAAACGATTGCAACGTGGTTATAAACAGAAACTCGCGATTCCCCTTATTTTAAGTTAATGGTTAGAGAAGGGCGCTCAACAATTGACGCAGTATACATCCTTATGTACTTAGTTCAAAAATATCTTAACGACAATAAAATATTATATGTCATTTACGTTGATATGACGAAATGCTTTGATACTGTATATGGAAATGAATTGTGGCTAAAAATGTTCAAATGTGGAATTGAAGGTAAATTATTAAGAATAATAAAAACTATGTACCCAAATGTTTAGTCATGTGTTATGCATTGTTCATCATATTCAGAATATTTTAAATTATGCTTTAGGTCTACGCCAAGGCAATGTTGTGTCAGCCTTGCTATTTTCTTTATAGAGGATTTACTTTTGCAGAATGAAGCTACTTCCGGTTTAAGTATTGATGATATTGTACTGATGTTACTATTTGCCGACGTTATATCAATCATAGTTAAATCTCCAGAAGAAGTGCAATACCATTTATATATTTTATCAAATTATGCTAATTGTTGGGGATTAAAGGTATATACTAATAAAACTAAACTAATTGAGTCCCGCAAACGAGGAAGACTATTGCCATCTGAAAAATGGACATATGACGGTCACCAAATTGAAGTAGTAAACGATTTTAACTATTTGGGAAGTGTGTTTAATTACACTGGAAATTTTTATTTAAATCAAGAACATTTATGTGCTAAAGCACTAACAGCAATGAATATTTTATTTAACAAATGTAAACAGTTTGACCTTAAGCTCAAAACACAATGCCAACTGTTCGATGCTTTTGTTGGATCTATTTTGAATTACGCATGTGCGGTATGGGGTAATACTAAGTCAAACGAATTGGAAAGGGTGCACTTAAAGTTCTGTAAACGACTGTTAAACTTTAAACAAAATGTTTGTAATGCTGTAGTCTAAGGCGAATTAGGTAGATACCCACTTTTTGTTCATCGATACGTAATGGTTTTAAATACTGGTTTAAAATTACCAAAACTGAAATATTATGACAAAATCCATATATTTGCAAGCCTTACACGATTGGGTTTTACATTTTTAAAAAGCTGTTAGACATTTACGATTTGTCTTACGTGTTTAATAACACAAGCTCTGGTGATGTTAATACATATATAACGCACTGTAAACATGTTGTAATTGATACCTATGAACAAGAGTGGTTTAGATCTTTTGTTAATAGTTATGTTTTAGATATGTATTGTGTATTTAAGCCTATTTTCAATTATGAATACTATTTAGATTTACTACCTAAAAAACTAAGACATTATGTCACAAAGCTTAGAACTTCGGGTCTACCACTGAGAATTCAAACTGGAAGATATGCTGGTCAGAATATCAAAGAAACGAAAGCATTGTCTTTGTTGCAATGAATTAGATTTGGAAGATGAGATTCACTTGTGGAAGATGAGTGCCTGTAAATGTCTCCATACTCCGTTTTTAGGCAAAACTATTTAAAGCAATGCTATTAAAATAGACCTTCTGTTTACAAATTCCACCAATTGTTAAATACAACTCATTGATGCGATGTTATTAAGTTAGCACAATTTGTAAAAGAAGCACAAATTATAAGAAATAATTGTCTTAATGTTGTGACATATCTATAAGTAGTTATCCTCCATAGAAATTACAAATGTGCATTATACTTATTTACATTACCGCTTTTACCAAAACATTTATATGACCATGACTGTAATTTGATTGTATTTATTATTATTGTATTCATTATAACGTGACCAAATGTATGTATGTATAACATTTTATTGTTTAGGCGATTTACACTGTACAAGTCTTAATACATATTTGTATTGTCTTGTCTTGTCTTGTTAATTCTCCCATATTCAACTAAATTTAAAGCGACTGTATAGCGCTATTCGAGAGCTATGTTAACATACCAAAGTATTCCCCGTATACTTGTTTTAAACTGAAATCAAACGATTATCGAGCGTCCCGGGAAAAGTCTTTTTTATAAAAGAACACTTTCAACTTGATGTTTTCATGCATAGTGGACATATACATGTTTTTAAGTACAATGTATAGATGTTTTCAATTTGTGACATGGCTTTACTAGTATTCTATGTAAACCCTTTAAATATGAGTTAATGAGTTTGTAACTAATTACGTTGATCACGGGGTGTTTAACAGACGCATCATGCAAGCCGTATTAACTTAATGCAAGGCACAGTCCACTTTGGCATTTTAATGACAGTGTGATACATTGGCCTGAACTAGAAGAACACCGTCTTGTATCGTTTGAATATTTCTGCAAGGCAGTTCAAGCTAAAACGCACACTACCCTTTCCAATTATAAAAAAATAAATGTAATACTATTAGCAAATAGAGTTAAATACATTAGTACATTACGATAGTGCAAATCCACTTAAAATAAAACATAGGTGCAACTTTGATATTGTTATAACAGATTGCGCTTGAATTGAATCCAAATTATAAACGCAAGTTCTGAATTCGACAAAACATTTTTAAAGATTCGTATCGTCGGTAGGTCGTCAATAACATTTGCATAAAACGAAGAAGTACGACTTTGTATCCGTGGGTTTTATCCTACTATAAATGTGTCTCCAAAATGCTTTGTGTATTTTTATATATTTTTCTTAGCAATGCCATCAATATCTTGTTGCTACGATTAAAATATGATGTCACCGCGTAAACACATTTTAAAAGAAGTTTGCCAACAATTATTGTGGACTTACCTATGCAGGAATTGAGTTTTCTCCGTTTGGACATGTATTGTTTGTTTAATTGTTATTTTTGTTGCCGTTGCTATTTTGTATGTCTCATTATTTTATCTATTAAATATTTGTACTAGACATAATGTTTACCGACGATAATATCTACATTTTTATGCCAAACCTTTCAGAGTGGGGCCATAGAGATTTGCCCTTGTCCGTCCCGTCCGTCCGTCGGATCTTTGTGTTGCGGTAAGTAAAAAGGCATAACTGCTAGAGTGATCAAACTTTATAAACATATTTATGAGACCGTGAATGTGTGCAACTGAGTATTTTGGTGGAGATTTGTCAAAAATAATCGGAATTATAACCCTTATTAGCAATCATTATGTTTTTGACTTTGTCGGGTGTAACTCAAAAAATATAACTGCAAGAGTGATTGAACTGTATATACATATTAATTAGCATGTGAACGTGTGCACCTGCGTATAGAAATTGCATAGGGTTTGGTGACAACCAGCGAGATGTTGGGACATCAATGTCCTTTGGTCACATGTCTAGTTACTATTTTGAAAACAAGTTATTATATGTAAACTACTAATAACAAGTTTAATATGATGTTTATGTTCAACACTTATGATCAAGAGATATTCTCATATTAAATATCTTAGTGTTACACTAACAATGTAAAAATATATACCTGCACTGTGTTTAGTATGCAGCTTCCTCCTTATATCGCAAACATTTCCAGCAATCTTAGAATTATTTGATTTTTACTGTTTATTAATTTTATGCTAGAGGCTTTTTGTAAGATTAATTGCTGTAATTGTTGTTGTTGTTTTTGTTGGTGTAGTTAATTAGGTAATTCTCCTTTTATTGTCTATGGCTTGTGTTTTGTCTCCCTCTATATATATTTATATAATTATAATATAACATGTGTCTGTAAGTGTGTGTGTCGTATTTGTCTTGTCCACTCAGTTTAATAATAAAAGTATCTTTAACATATTGCGAGGTGCACACGTCTTGTTTTGCTTTCAATGTACTTTCTTATTATATGCATTTCAGTGAAATATATAGTAATATTGGTAAAATAAAATGTGATATTTCCACTTTTGGACCAGTGAAAACGAGTTCACTGCAGTGAAAACAAAACATAAACCGAACTATTTTGTCTAAAAGTAGCATAGATCTACCAACAGTGGTTTGCCTACCTTGTCAATGTTATATTTATGTAAAGTATTTACGTGCATGTGTTTACAGAAATCAGTTTATAAAATTCATCAAATATATAATGCGGCGACAACGACGAACAAACTATGGCTATTTTTCACCATATTCATGAGTGAAAATTTTATAATCATTTATTACGTCATTTATGTTTGTTAATTCATTGTCCAAAGGCATACAATTAAAAGACAATTTTATTTCACTCGTAGTCATAGAAAATTATATTTTCATTCGTAGCTAATCGATTTAAAATATATCAGATCTTGATCTTCCTTCTGACATTAACATAAACACAAACTAGAGAATACATCGAATGACGAGTGAGCTTGCGTATCTCGCTCGCAATTTTACTCGAATCCGTTCATTATCACTGATTCATTTACGAAGAAATATGCGCACTACTCTGGGTTTGTGTAATGAACAATATAATAATAAGCGGAATTGCAATAACAGATCCGCACGTTTTACACAATATTTTATCATCTAACTATGCTTGAAATGACTGAAATAATTATTCCCATACCTGATGACAACATTTTCATGTATGTGAATAGCATACATAAAAACAGAAGTAAAATACTGGAGATGTGAACATCAGAAACAACAGCAATATCAATCAAAGGATAATCCAATAAACGGATCGATCGACCGATCAATCAATCAGTCAACTAAACAGTCAATGAAAGATATACCCATGCATATTTTTTAGTTTAACTATATTATACACAATTGTCGATTACCTTGTTCGGTTGTAGCACAAACTTTCATGTCGTCTCACCGAACTGACTTTTAAGAAATAAAGTGAATGTCTTCGTGTATTTCTACTATTGATATTCAATGAATCTCGGCAATTATAGAGACAGAATAACAAATTATAAAAAATTAGGTAATTTAAACATTCTTCGCAAAGGAATGTTTTAATGTCCTATCAGAACAATGGAAACAAATTATACTATAAAAAAAATAAAGTATCCACTTAAATATTTTGTTCGGTACCTACATGTAATATTTAAACAAAAAATAAAGTCAGTGTAACTTTAATTGTATTACAATAAAATGCTAAGATTTCTTTCTGAATCAACTTCAGATTAAACAACAAACACAAACTTAACGTGTGAAGAAATGAAAATCACAGAGCATTAACGCGAAAGAAGATAATACAATGTCGCCTTTGTGCAATACAATATACGATTTACGCCCGTTTCACTTCGAACTGCTCTCAGCGTACCAACAACCTGGTTTCGCTTGTCCATATTTAATCATGCCGTGGCAATTTTACAGAATTTAACGAACCGACTTTTCACACAGTACCGATAGCAATGAAAAATTTTGCAAAATGTGTGCACGTGTGCATTAATTTCGAGAACATCAAAGGTTTTGAGGGTTATTCGGTAATGATACAGTTAAGTAAGCAGTTACATGCAATCGCAAGCGCATGAATATGCTCTTTAAATTGATAATCGTTATGATAAGTATATAAGTATATACGTTGTTGTTTTTGTAGAGGGATAAACAGTGGGTACTTTCATTTTTTGATTATCTTCTCTGCGATTTTCGTTTTTTACACCTGTAACGTTCGTGTTTTGCATTTTACCATAAATATGGAATTTATTCAGAATAATAATGACAGCATTTTAAGCTGATAAAAATTATATTGACTGTTCATTTGCTTTTGTTTAATAATTAATTATAGCATACAGTCATCGAAAAACAATAAAATATATTAGTGAATACTTTTTTTAATATATAAAGAAATCAATTCACAATCTCTCCGAAATTATCATCGACTCTACAGTGGAATATTCCAACACATGACTTTAAGCAATTTAGTTGATTAGTGCATTATTGGATCAGTATTTCAGAACACCCAGTGGAAAAGACTACCAATTAAAACAAGTTAGGCTAGAAGGGCTAGATATCAATGTATATCTCATTCAAACAAAATCCATTGTGCACAAATCAGATTGTATTCAATATTCTCTTTGAAAAGTTTTTACTAGTTCAAACTGGTTCAAACAGGGCTGCAATTATGATATGTTTATATATGTATGTATTAAACATGTACGCGTTTGGCCTCTAGAATGTGATATATTGGCATTTCATGACCGTAATAAATCAAGCACGCAAATATCCTTAGTAATTTTTCAAATAGCAATAATATGACAGTTCAACGAGTTACATTTGTGCATATTTGCATGTATTTTGTTTTACTTTTATTTACATGTTTTAAGTTTGGAAATAGCTTAACTGTCAACAATCGATTTACTAGGTTATATCTTTTCAATAGAACAGAGCATACAAGTTTTTATAGTGCATTGCGTTTTTGAGAGGGACTGTATGATGTTGAACGAAAATTATATTGTTAAGTCATCCTTTGATTATAATGTTGTCAGTATTTTTATAATGAACTTACACGGGCAAATTCCCCGCGGGACTATGACCGCTTAAACGTATCAGTTTTTGGATATACCTATGGAACCTGTTGTTTTTTCACCGCAAATCATCGGAAATTGCGACCAACCTGTTTTTTTTGGGGGGGTGGGGGTGGAATTGCAGTTAACAAGGGAACGACGCCTACAAATTTGTATGTGTAAACATACGTACGTGGAAAATGTACCTATTTTGACCTGATTTGTTGCGATTTATCGTAAATATTTCCAAAAATCATCGAACATTATTATTAACACCAAAATGGCTGAAAAAGTTGACTCTTGATCTTGTCAATGCAACTGCATGTAACTGCGAAAAGTAAATTATATTATGAAATATCATAAATTTACAGTTTATGCATAGTTTTGTTCTTCTGAGCCCGTGTATTATTCCATCCAAATATTTACTTTAGCCATACACAAGAAGTGCGCCACACACAATAATGCGTCAGTGTTTTGGCAGAGAAAATGATGTCAAAAGGCACAGATATAAATGATTAAAGAAAGCAGATGTAATGATGAAAAATATTATATTTACAGCAAAATGTTAAAGAACCCCCTCTAATAACAAATTCTAAACTTTTATAAAGTGTGCTTGCAACTTCAAAGTGAATTCTGGACTATTGTTCAAGTGTATGTGACCATCAAAAGCTAATGCTATTGTTAATACAAATAAACAATGCAAAACTATAAACTTTTACCATTTCTAACTTGTCTGGAATTATATGCTGATCAATGAAGAATGGAAGGGTGGGTCTATTGACAACAGTTATTTGTAAAATATTATTTATCCTACCACTAAATGATTTTATAGAAGGAGACTCTACCTGTCAGATAAACTTTTGCTTTATCCGACAGGCAAGGTTTATCTGACACCCTCATGTATATACTTTGGACGGACTACTTTTTCCAGGAATGTGAGTGACGTCATTAACAAGTAATTTTACAAGTTACGAAATGGGGCGATATTTAACAGTTCATCTATTGGTGGAAATAAGACACTAAACATTCAATTATTACATTTTATTATATACCTTACAATAAATACTACATTACAATAAATGAAATAGTAAAACATTTGCAGAGGAAAAAGAATCAATAACAGTTAGCTGTCGACACAATACAGGTAGTTTCGGTTTAAATTAACTCGCCAAAATTCGCGTGCGCGCGTAATGACGAAATAAAATGTTTACGTCATTCAGTTGAGTTTTAAGTTTACACAGTGTTGGAATTTAAAGAGAGCAATCAGATTACAAACTTTAGTGTATCTGTGTTTTTTGGATGGATTATGATAATAAGATTTATATCAAAAAGTGTATCCATGGAACATATGGCTCGAATGGAACCGGTGAGATTAATTCCATTTCAATTTTCTGTAAGTCGAGTGTATTCCGAGCTGGATTGTTGTGGGTGGAGAACAGAGTTGCCTTCAGACGGTGTTAGATCTAGTAATTTGGATGCAATCTTCGATTAGTTTACTTTTGAAAGGAACTTTACATAAAGGGTTATTTCTTTGATGAATAAACCGTTTCTTTGTTGGTTGATCAAAGAAAGTCTATCCACAAAGAATTACCCGCTTACACTAACTGTTTTAAAAGGAATAGAAGGATTATGTTTGCACCTTTATCGATCATGCCATGTGCGGATTAACAACTCACTATGGAAGCTAGAACCTCTGTAAAACTGTACTACACGACGTTTTTATCAATGAAAAATTGGGTGCGTAAGGTGTATTTCATTTTTAATTTTATGCTTTGTCATTCTGGAATAATTGATTCACACGAGTTGTGTGTATATTTTGAAAGATAATAAAAATGGTATATAATAAACATATTGACGAAGATAAATCCTGCATATACACTTTTGGAAAGTTAAAATTGCCAGCTATTTTGGTCTTTTGTTGTTGAACAGTTTGGTCGAAACACGGACTTGAATAAAACCTTCTTTTATCTACTGTAGTGTGTAGCATTTGGCATGGTGAACATATTTGAAACGAAGCATATGGCGATATTGTATCTTGTTACACTGCGTTTTGCACTGAATTGTTTCGGACTATTTCGAGTGGCGGAAACATCATGAATATGTTCCATATTACTACGCAAGGTTAGATTCAGTAAATTTAATGCGTTTTTTTAGTATTGTTTCAAATAATTAAACGTTAATTGTGTGTTTGTTATACATAAAATAAATAAATAAAAATATGGTAGGATAAATAGAATATTAGACACTAACCTAATATTCTCTATTTATCCGACATATTAAAACTAACATTGTCACAAACTCTGGTTTATTCAAATTTCTTACTTGATTATGTTGAAATAAATGTTAAGGAGCTTTACATGTGATATTGAGAATAAATTAAAAACTGAAACACCTAACTTATTTGCTATTTAACTCAAAAGTTACTCAAAGTGTATCAGCAAATTTAAAACAACATGTTCTAATTGCATGTTGTAATATTGCATAAAATATATTTTACATTTGTATACAATGTATTTAGTTAATTGTGTTGAGTTCACAATGTGAATAATATTTAACCAATATTAAATAATAAATAACTATGTAATATTTAATATTGTTTATATAATAATCCATGTAAAAACTTACGTAAATTTAAGCATGGTAACATTGTATTGCTGTCAAAGCAATATTTTCAAAAATTGTCAATTGTTACTATAACTAAAAGATATTACTGAAAAGTGTATATCAAAACTTGTGTCAATAGATCATTAGATTAAGTGTTCAATCTAAGGACAGAAGCACTGTAAACTTGATGAGTGTTGTTGGAAATTCTTCTCGTGCAATATAGTTTCCTGGACGTGTGTGTTCTTGTGAAAACTTGAACTTATGAACTGTTTTGTTTTTTCTCAAAACTCCATGATGATTTAGAAAAAGTTATACATTTTACATTTTACAAAAGTTATACAGTTGCCATTGATGTGACATAATGGAACCTAAGCCAGGAAGTTGCAAATACAAATTATTAAGTCTATATTGTATAAGAACAAGTAACTAAAACATGATCATTGTTAACTACATACACTGAGAACATAGCTTCATATATTAGACTTTATATGTCAAATTATGTTTCATTTTGTTCAAATGTGAATCAGTTAACACACAAATTATTGGAAACCGGTGCAATATATACAAATAAAAAGACATTATAAATTTAAAAATATGATATATGTTTCAATATAAAATGGTATTGAATGAGTTCTGAATAAATATAAAATCATATAATTGTATAAATTTACTTAATATTGATGTTAATATATTTAAAAAATACAGAACTTCCGCATACAAACAACATTTTCAAACAGACCCGTATGCAATATGGTGCAAATCAAGTCAGTCTTCTCTTGACTTCAACTCATTACATGGAGTTTATGGTTCATGGTATGTCTTGCATTTATACAACACTATTCATGAGCTGACAGTCTCTATTCTGGCACCGAAGTAGCTAGTACAGTTCAAAAGAATAAAATGTTCAACATAATTTTGTCACCGATACATGTATACCATAGCACTGTTTGTGATGGTATATATTTTCAGAAATAAAAACAACAACAAATTCCACAGTCCTTCATAAGGCTTCTACTTCGAGAGATTGTGTAACGTAGACACATCGTTAATAATAACACCAGTATATGGAACGTATCAACACTCTCACGTTTGGAAATACGTTCACAAGCCTTTTTGGTGGTTCACTGTTTGTGTTTACAAAATATATTTCGGTGATTATAATCTGACAGAGTAAACGATCAACGGCGCCGCCATTTTGATAATCACGAAGCCAAAGCGCAATATTTTTTTTTTTATTTATGATTATGAAATATACGTTGATTCTGTCGAATAATTGAAGTTTCGTTTTAGTTTAGTTGTTTCGTTTTAGTTTATAGTTTATTTACAAAATACACGATGTTTATTTATGTAACTTTTCGCCATTATCGTCGTCCGACGGTTATCGGAAATATACCGGAAGACGCCGATACATTACAAACGATGTCGATATTACCCGATTTCATTAGTATGTGACTACCTTAATATGTGTGCCACTTTGCTTATGAATGTGTGCGCATGTGTTTTTACAGAATACAGTACAGCTCACGCGAAATCAACAAATTCCTCGTTCCGCGGAGTTTAATGGCAGCGAGTCGACTCGGCATCGACCATCGTAGCCGCGTCTGTTCGCCGAGGCACTTCGCGTCTGTTCGCCGAGGCATTCCGCATCAGTTTCCGCGGCATGATGCCGAGGCATCCTGCGTATCATCTTGTTAAATAATTCAATTACATGTATATGCCGAAACAATTAATTTTACTGTGTTGTTGTTTTCAAAATACTGGTTAGGTAAAACTGGCCGTATTTCGATTTGAACACGTTTTTACGACATTCCCAAGTGAATGCATAAAATTTACATTTTTATATTGTTGTGATATGATTATCTTATTTGGTAAAATTATGTGATATGAAAATATTTAGATTTTGGCACCGGTTCACAATAATTGTATTGTTATAAGTGTTTACTATTTGGTAAATTTATGTTAGGTAAAAATTATGATGGATTTTCGACACCGACTGCTAATACTTAGTCACTAGGCGTACGTTCTTTGTTCCGAATTAAAAGAAAATTTAGGGCATGTAGATTAATCTCATGTATTTAGCGTGTTCGTTTCGTAAATATTTCTTCAAATTATTGACGTCAACTTTGAGGGGCTATTTCTCGGCTTTGGAATGACCTAGAAAGACACTTCAAAATTCTTGGGAAAATTTCATCATTTCTAAAAATATTTCAATAACGCTTATTAATATTCATGTGAACTTTACAATCCGCAAATGAAAGGGCAGATATACATATAACGCGAGGTCAGCGTGTCAGCCGAAATTCAGTGGGTTGAGCGTCATTGTTAAGTTCAAGTTCAAACGTTTTATTTTAAGTCAAGTTTATTGCATGAAACAGTTTACAATGTTTTTAGCAGTACATACAATAGGTCTGTCAGATTTTCATAGCCCCCATTTTGTGTATTTCACACCTGATGCATTTTTTTTATTGACGTATGTTTGGTTGTATTTTTAGACGTCCAGGACGCAAAGAAGCAGTTTTCGCACCTAGATGTTGTTTTTGCCATCATGTTTGAGCTGAGATAATTAGCAGTCTGAAGCCACATCAAGAACCAAGATTCAATTGTACCAATAACTTTGGATGTTGTTTTGTTAGCGATGCCAATTATCTCCTAATTATAACATATTGTTTGAACATGTCTATATGCAGACGGTACAGTTACACACTATACATGTATATAGTGTACTTGTAAAATTTCTCCTCGGCGTTCCGCCGTGTGAATGGACACGGCAGCATTCCGCGGATCGATGCTGAGTGCCTCGGCGATTCGCCGCGGATCGATGCCGAGTGCCTCGGCGATTCGCCGCGGATCGATGCCGAGTGCCTCGGCGATTCGTCGCAGAACAAAAAGATATGTCCGCGGCGTAGCCGAGTGATTTGTTGGTTTCGCGTGAGCTGTACTGTATGTAGCCCGGCCATGCAAGCTCAGTTGGTAGAGCGCTGGACTGTCAATCCGGGGATCGTGAGTTCGAATCGAAGAACGGCCACATAACTTGTGTGGGGATTGATCATGAAATTATTTCTACGGCCATTATTCTCCTACCTCTGATTCAAGTAGGACAGTTGTCAGTTACTGGCATAAGTATGCGCACTTAGTACTGGTGAACCGTTTAGATCGGCTAAGCTTGCCCAGGAAACATGTCAGTAGGTTAACTTACAGCCGTGATATGACTGAAATACTGTTAAAAAAGGCAAACAATCAAAATAAACAAACAAAACAAACATAATTTGTATTAAACTAGTAAAAAGTAATTAACCAGTGTTGACATTTGCTTCATCAAACACTGACAAATATAGCTTAGGTTGGGCTGCACATATATTGTACAGTTTTGTATTTTCAGCTGAAGGACGAGAATTGCCACCAATGAAACGGACAGCTTCACGAGAGGTCTAGCCTGGTGATAAGCACAGTACACATGATTCTCTGACAATGCCAGCTGGTGAAGATGCATCCTTAATTACCAGCATATACAGCCTAAATTGCCAACATACTGCAGTATATAAACTATTGCCACGAAGATTAATGGAAAAGACGTAAAAAGACACCTTATTGTTTATGCATAGTGTGTTGTCTCAGAGTTGAAAACAGTGAATGGTGTGTAGCTGTTGTGTGCCCACAGGGACCCTAATTTTAAACACAAAATATTTAATTCACTCAAATAATTGCTTTTCATTGTTAAATATTTTGTTAAACTGGTGTAAATGGTGTATTTAATTGCATACTTTTTGCCACATTTGATAATTATTGTTGAGGCATTGCCTATGTCTTATTTTTGACGTGTATGTTAGTTTTAAATCAGTTTGTTTCCAAAATAGTACACAGTCAAGGTGTTTGGTTCTTTTTGTTTCAGTCAACTATATGTTATAAATGAAGAAGATATACGTTTGTTTCACTTAAATATTTTTATATCTTCTTCATTTATAAGTCAAGGAAAACCAAGCTCTGTTAGATAACAGATTATTTTTTCTGTTCTGTCAGCGTCAAGTTTAAACTGAGCTACCATAGAAAATTTATAAATATAAATAATTTTATCTTGTTAATGCCATATATTGTCTTACTTTATAATATTAATATTATATCATAACTTGAAAAAAAACAACACCAAAAGTGTGTAAGAAAATTGCAAAAGGGGGATTGTCATGAATATTTTCCAAAAAAAAAATTGCAAGGAAAACCACCCTCAAAATGTGTAATCATATATTTATAATTAGGTTTGGAACATTGCCCCTTACAGCGTACTAATTTGGTTTATACTGCCAACGTAAGAAGTAGCTCAATAAAATTGACACTACAATAAATATTGTCTTCATACTGTTAAATAAATATGCTTTTGTCCGTTAACTAGGTAGCATTTATATGCATATTAATAAATTTTGAGAATAACCTATGCTTAGAAATGCGTATAAAGAGAGACATTTAAAACTACAATAATACTTTGCTTCATGTATACATGTATAATATACATGTATACACAGCGTTTAGAAGAGTCAGATCGATTGATGGCGCGTTCACATTAGTTATTTGTTCATTCAAAACCGAATGGTATATAAAACGTGTTGTGTTAGTGGCTAACGAAAGAGACATGAAATACATGTATCAAAATCAAACAATCCCTCTTTAACCAACACCACGCGATTGTTTTCACCAATCAAAATGCTGTATGCAATGGATGAACGTTCATTGGCAAAGTCTGATATTATATCAACGTATGTGTTTTATGGTCGTCAGCAAACACCATGCATATGCATATTATATAATCAGTAAAAACGACCGAACGATGACGTCGGCGCACATGTTAATATTATGTACATTATATTTGTCCAAACTACATGTTGAGTTTATGAATAAAAGAAATATACTTCTCTCTATTTTGACATGTCTTTTTTGATTTCGAAACTGGTTTGAATGTTTACATGTTTGATTAATTTATATCGCATTGTATCTACCAAAGTTTAGCTATTTAAATAAAATATTCAAAAAGAAAAACCCAATACATAGAATTTAATGGCAAAATGATACCAGCACAAATATAATCTGACATAGAATCAAATAGCTATTACAACCGCATTTAGACACACGGTGATAATTTGTATTGCGGTCATGTCAAAACAGACCCGTCAGATACGCATTTACATTTACATTGAACTATTACACTCAGGACGGCATTTCCATGTACCTATCAACACAAAAATATTAAGGCATGAATGCATTCCCTGTGTATATCAAAACAAATTATTAAGACACGAATGCATCCCATGTGTATATCAATACAAATTATTAAGACACGAATGCATTCCATGTGTATATCAATAAAAATTATTAAGACACGAATGCATTCCATGTGTATATCAATACAAATGTACTAGCATGTATTAAGGCACAAATGAATTCAATGTGTATACCAAGCTTAATGTATTCAGGCACGAACACATCCCATGTGTACATCAACACAAATGTATAAAGGCGCGAATACATTCCACGTGTAAATCAACACACGTGTATTAAGGCAGGAATACATCCCATGGGTATCAACACACATTTAGTAAGGCACGAATACAGTCCATGTATATCAAAACAAATGTATTAAGGCACGAAGACATTCCAAGTGTATCGACACAAATTCATTAAGCAACAAATAAATTCCACGTTTATATCAACACACATGTATTAAGGCACGAATACATTCCATGTGTAACAACACAAATGTATTAAGGCACGGATACATTCCAAATGTATTAAGGCACAAATACATTGCATGTATATCAACACAAATTTATAAATGCACGAAAACATTCCATGTGTATCAACACAAATGTATTAAGGCACGAAAAGATTACATGTGTATATCAACACAAATGTATTACGGCACGAAGACATTCCATGTATATCAACACAAATGTATAACGGCACAAATACATTCCATCTTTATATCAACACAAATTTATTACGGCACAAAGGCATTCCATGTGTATATCAACACAAATGTATTATAGCACGAAGATATTCAATGTGTATCAACCCAAATGGTTTACGGCACGAATACATTAAATGTGTATATCAATACAACTGAATTAAGGCACGAATACATTCCGTCTGTATATCAACATAAATGTATTAAGGCACGAAGACATTACATATGTATATCAACACAAATGTATTAAGGCGCGAATACATTCCATGTATATAAACACAAATGTATTAAGGCACAAAGACATTCCATGTGTATACACACAAATGTATTTCGGCACGAATACATTGCATGTGTATATCAATACACATGTATTACTGCACGAATACATTATATGTGTATATTAATACAAATGCATTAAGCCAGGAAGACATTACATGTGTGTATCAACATAAATTCAAATGTATTACGGCACACAGACGTTCCATGTGTATGAACACAAATGTATCACGGCACATATATATTGCATGTGCATGTATTAATGCACGAAGACATTACATGTGTATATCAACACAAAAAATATTACGGCACAAAGACATAACATGTTTATATCAAGATACATTTATTAAGATATGCAGGCATGCTGATAGATATATCAACACAAGCTTATAAAATACATTGGATAGTTTAATCTAGAAACCAATCTAAACATAATCCGACATGGAAACATTTTGATATTAATCCTGTTGTCATAAGACATGGAGGCCTTTTCCTAATTACCACTAAATGTATTTTTATATATTGACATTGGCACTAAACATCGCTCTCTTGGCCCTTTAGCTATGTCAGACGATACCTTGACAGGGTAAGAATTCACAAGTAATTACGTGATTACAGCGATATTTATAAGGATTTAATGCAGTAAATATGTTTTAAACCGCGCGGTAATAACTTAAACATACCACGAACATGTTATAAAATCGTAGATTTGATTTTAAAATTGGATTTGAAAACCTGCCTGAAAATAAGCATTGTACTGCAATTTTCTTATTTATAACAATTCACGTATCCCATGGAGGACTATTGAAACATGCAATTAACTAACACCAAGCTTCAATTATTCAGGTAACAGATGTGTAAGAAATGCAAATCAACTTTCATTTTATCATCACGCCAGCTGTGACGAATTGACAACCCGGGGATAAACTTTAATTATTAAGTTGTATTTCCACATTGTTGTGAGATAAAACAAACACGCGTAGTCTAATGACGTCATTATGATAATATCCGTTACATCATTGTAGATCAATGTTTTTCCTGTTATTTATATTTAGTATATTTTCCTTCGTTTATTTTCAATCAAAGGCATGACATGATGGGACGAATAGAAAGAAACTCGTGGTTCAGGTTTTCTAGCCCTAGCTAAATAAACGGTATTCAACACAAACATAGTATGGCTTCTAATCCATTATTTCAGGAACTGCCGCCCATTTTATCGTTTTCTTTAAGAAAAAAAAATCTGAACTTTCTGCTCACTAAATCTGTATAACACATAATTAGTTGCGCTTATGAACAGATTATATTTTACCTGTCTATTATTGCCTATTATTGCCGGGCTAGATATCAGAAAAGTGTCATTTTGACAATTTAGCTAAGCACCACATACGGCGTGCTATAATGGCAATGCATTGGTTTAAGAACAAATCATTGACGACGGAGCATGCGTGTTTACGATATTAAGAACTGTGCAAAATAACAATCTTGAACAAATTTGTGTTCGGCCGCAAAAGCCCCACGGCATATAACTGCACATGAAACAGCTTTCCAAAACTAAATTTAACTGTATGAACCCATTTTGCAAACAATTAGTTTTATTGTGTGCATTAGCGGTAAAACTGCTTTTATTAAAGGAGTAACATACGATGTTTTATAAAGGAACACATAACAGTGGCGTCGATACAATAGCCTGGTTACTATGCCATACCAACTCATGAGCATTATACAGTGTACACAAAAAGTCGAAAAGCACACTTGATCATATTAAACTATTTTGATTGCCATTCGGCTGATCAGCTGTTAGATTTAGTTATTATATTATGTCAAAGTTCTCCTAATATATTAGCCGTTTTGCTTATTAGCATGTCCATGCATTTTGCAAACGTATAAAGGAATGGTTGCACTAGATGACGATAGTCGGAACCGATAGTAGGAGAGTGGCAGTGTGTGCATTATCACGAATATTGCTGATCATAAGCATACCTTCTGCTCAGCATCAATGTATACAATGAACATTAAAACAATAAAAGCGCATATGAGCTTAAGATACTTACTGTAAAGATGAGTTCATGGTTTAGAAATAATAAGTTAATTACTGGACTTAACCTCAAGAAAGCTGCTATTAAGTTGGTATCCCAACCTGCGTCTATTGCGAATTCATATTGTTTATGAGGTAAACATCATTGTATTGTCATGTTGTGCAATATACATGAACATCAACACTTGGTGGAAGGAACAACTAGTACATGCAATATGTCTGTTTAATATATTGACAATACACATCTGGTATTTAACCGCCATTCAACATGACTGTCAAACGCTTTTAGAAACGATAAATCGCATAGCGATTCAAAAATGTGAATATCACGAGTTTTCGAAAAATGCAGCTTAAATTTCAGCCATAAGATGGTCCTGTAAGAAGATCGTGAAGTTTAGTCTGATTTGGATTTTTATCGATTAATTTCATATGACGAGCACATTCCCAGCACCTCTTTAATAAGTCAGATATGAAAAATTTATATCAGAATGTGCTGCGATTGCGATGCTAAATAATGACTGGTGGGTCTCTTTACGGTGCTGAAGTTCTGTGGAATATCGGAACCAAATACAAGTAGGTCCATAGTGCTTTGAAATACCGAATGGCCAGTAACAGTTTTATAATAACGATTTGACCGCATGACCAAAACATGACACGAAGTGGAACTCCTGTTTGCCAAGGTGAACAAGTATATACACATAACACAGTGACAAGTTAGGCCGTATATTCGTTTTGTATTCATTGGATCCAGCTTTCAAAGAGACCGAATCATAGAGTAATTTCAAACGCACGATTATTTTAATATTTAAGAAATAATGTTCGATTTATTGTTTTCTATCGGCCAATATACAATGATTTGGAGTTCTGAAGCGTATGAATTAAACAACGAGGGCGTTAGCCCGATTTGTTTAATAGCCACGCATCAGAACGACAAAGAGTTGTATATTGGCGGATAAACAATGATAATGCGAAAACTAATTCGATTCTAACATGAATTGACAAATATATTTGCAATTATGGTGAGAACTAAATTTAACTATGCTCCGTTCTTTTTGCATTGTTTACTTGGTAGATTAACACCGAGAATTGTTGTCTATAGAAACAATAGCGAGTATCATCTTAGAATGATTGATATAGCGCGCAGATATAGAAGTCAATTGTAAATTTACGTTTTAAAACAGGTTTTAATTCTAAATATTGATTTGAAGTCATTGAAATGACGAGGATAGCCTTTTATAATTGTAGTCTTTGAACGAATGCAAACTATCGCGTGGATAAAATATATTACATTATCGTTTGTTGTACTCTTTGTGGAAAACCTTCAAAAAAGCGTTTTTTTCATACTTAAATCGATTAGGTTGGTATTTATTTCGACACCATATAATTATCAAACTGACACATCAATAGACAGTGACATTGATCACCGCTATCTTAGCAAATTAAATATACTTTTAGAGTCATTCCTTGGGTATGTAGTAATTAGGTGTTGTTTTGAAAGCTCGTTCTACATTCTCTATGCGTTTGTGCCGCGTGGCAATACATTAATATCAGGCTGACATCGAAGCTTTGATTTGATTGTACCTCCTACCTGTCCAAAAACTTCGTCGTGACTTATGAGAATTTGATAATTGGGTCAGGGTGTTTTAATTAAAAGATCCTGTAAATATATAATAAGTATACAATTATGTTCTTGTTAATTTAAGTTTGCGATAGAAGACATAACATGACGCGGATACAAGATTTGGGGTTTGGAAACATTTAATTACTACCGAGATTTAAACTTATATGTGCAAGTGTTATTATGAATGCAGTTTACATGTACCATACAAACATACACTTTTTTATTTTCTTGTAAGTGTTCCAAGATAAAAATAATATATATATATACGTTTAAGAGACAGTAGTTCCCAGAGACACTTTCGCGGGGCGGAGAAATTTGGAGTAGTAATAACATTAAATTGATATGCATGAAATACACAAGGTGAACCGTAAAGCGCATGCGCAACATTGATGAATGTTTTGAAGCGTAGGAGATTTTACATTGAAGTGTGCCACTTTGTAGGCGTTCGCTGTAATCCAGCTAGAACCTTGTATCTTTCCAAATGTTGGCTCTATATATACATTTTCTTAACGATTACATCAATATATTATTGATTCTAGAAAAATATATTCCACAAATGGGAATATGTCTTATTTTAATATGGGTCTATTCATATAGGATTGTTAAGGACTGAAGCACATACGTTTTCAAATCATTGAATTTCATCAGTCATCGTCAAGTACTTCCGACTTATTACAATAACGATTGTACTATGTAAGTATTAACAATATTAAATCCATAGACCGACAATATAGTTATATATAATGACACCGTAGGACTGGATAGTTGTGAACAGTTTTGCAATTCACAAAATGGTAAAATAATGACATGAATTCAAGAATTTAATTTCAAGAAAAGTCCAATCAAAATGAAACAAAACATCAATAAATATGTGTGCACCACAACCAAATAGGTTAAGTCCCTGTCACACTGTGACGAATTTGAGCTTCGAGTTCTGTACGAGTTCTGGCGAGTTATAACTCGCCATAAAGTGGACAAGTTGGTCGCGGAATTGTTTTAAGACGACATTTGTACCAGTTCTCATCGACCTGACACGAAATTGACAGGACACAAGTACGATAATCACATTCTATCTTGAGTTTAGCCGAGATATGCGTACGATATTTTCTAGATAATCGAAGTCTTCGACAATGTACGAGTGTGGACGAGTCTGTACGACTTTTGAGGACATGAGCACGAGTTAATGATGACATTTTACGAGAAACGGACGAGCAGATGTCGTAGGCAAGTGTCCCAAACTCGCAGCAAATGCGTGTTATATCGTAGAACGATAGTATACGGCGAAAACGCTACGACAAGGGAAGACATGTCTACTTAATGTGTTTTAGTAGGTCTGAGAGTGCGCGGTGTTTCTTCGTCATGTCTTCGACACGTGTAAGACAATTAAAAGTTGCCGAGAAGCGGCGAGACTTTTAAACGGTTTAAAATTCTCGCTGCTACTTGGCGAGTTCTGGCGATATAAGATGAGTTACGTAGACATTACTTCGACAAAGAACGAGATGTACAAGATCTACACGACACCAGGTGAGTTGTGGCGAGTTACAACTTGCCAGAACTCATAGCTTAAATTCGCAACAGTGTGACAGGCCCTTTAAATTCTCCACCATGTGACAGGACCTTTATAAACATGAGGTATACAGCACAACGGTAGGCTATTGAGCAAAAAAAAAATAAAATAAACAAGACACATATTATAAATTGATTGTTATCTCAGAATGCGTGAACTCTTTTTTCATTTTATATATTCTGTTTTAACCATTATTATATGTCAGTGTTAATATCTGAATTTCATATTTTTATTTTTATAAATTGCCCCTTTGAGGCCCTTTTCGATGACATAGTCCCTTTAAAGTCGCCACAGTGTGACAGGGCATTTGTTAACATGAGGTATACAGCACAACGGTAGGCTATTTAGCAAACAAAAATTACAACAAAAGTACAGCCGACAATATGGCATACGGCAGAACAAATACGGCTGTTATATTTAAAGGTGTATTACAGGTAGTTCGTTGTTTATCTGTGTGCACTATTACAGTGACATGAGGTGTGAGAAGTTTGCTTTTGGATGCTTTTCGCCAGATGTTAAAAAACTGAAAGCATACTTATGCATCCGGTGTTCGCGAAATGATCAATATATTGTATAAGTATGCACCTTTTGTTCGCCAGATGTTTATATATATAGAAATACATAATTGTAGTGTTTATATAAAGTGGCAATAGAAACAAATATATTTTGCTATGACCTTGAAATGCAATTCGATATTTCACCGAAATCATTGAATGTTCTTTTAAATAAATAATAGTCCTTTCAATGTTATATTTTCACTGCAGTGATAATATAACAGTTTATATTTTCACTCTTTTAACTAGGAATATCAATATTTTATTTAAATAATACAAGTATATATTTCCCTGAAAAGCATATAATGCATAGAAATACAAAATTAGATGCAGATGAATATAATAAACAACGTAAATCTTACCTGTAATGCCACTTCTAACGCGGTTGGCAAACTATTTCAGTTTGCTACACTAATATTCAAGTATTTTTCTAATCACGGAATCAACAAAAGGTCCTACTGTTTAACTGGTATTCATTCAACTAGTTTATACCACATTATTCAAGCTCGCAAGTTGACATATCCAATATAATCAATAGTAAATCACACATTATATTGAAGCACAGGTAGATCTATATCAATACACCCTTTCATAAATATTAACGTTACAGACCACGCTTAATATATTATCAATGCCTTTAAATTCTTTATGTTAGTTATTGAAAGTCGACGGTACAGAACATCGATAAAAATGGGGTAAGATTTCAAGGACTGCAATACAGCTCTATAAGAGCGATTGAAGTGGTTTTTTACTTGAAATTGAAGTTTTATCCGTTGTATTCCTTCCAATACATGTCATGAACATCAATACACGGGCTTGTTTTTGAAAACCAGGCAATAAGTTTAACCTATTTATTTTAGCTCGATTGTATCGAAAGCCTAAGGCTTATGAAGACACTCTCCAGTCCGTTTTCTGGGTAGTACCAGTACTTGGTGTATTTGGGAAAGATCTTGAGAAAGCTCTTAGAGAGGGGATCGAATACGAGGCCTCCCGTTCGCTAGGCGGACACGATATCCACTACGCAATCGCGTCCTCAAAAACCTGGCAATACAACAGCACCGACTCCAGACGGTCCTTAAAGTAACCGATACAATCAATAGTCTTAATTGATCAATGCGCTATTAGAGCAAACGCGTTATATTAAACAAGAGCTGTCATATCGTTAGTGCCACTTAAGCTCACAGTGGTAGTGGTACGCGGCGTCGTTGGGAAATAATAAAGATGCAATTCTCCAACAAGGAATAACATGGGTTGTGAACACACATTATTAATTGGGATTAAATTACACCTATGGGCAAACAGTATGTGTACAGATAAAGCGCAAGACCCCGCAACTTCGTAGCGGATCCGTGGTCTAGTGGTAACGCACTAGCTTCACAACCCAGGAGTCGCAGGTGCGAGCCCCTGCTACACATTAACCTACAAAATCGTCTTTCGCATGAGACGTTAAACCGCGGCGCAGTGTACTGGGTGCTCACATCGGGACATTTAAAGACGGACGGTCGCGGCGTCTCCTATGTCTTGAACTATCCCCATTAACCTAACTCTTCTCGGAGCGATGGCGATATGGGTGTGAATACTGGTGGACTCGATTAAAATTCACTACACAAACGCAACATCGTATTATAGTTTGCACGTGCTGTTGAATTTATAATTGGTAAACTTTAAAGGGACTTGTTTACAGATTTCAATATTGGAACAAAAGAGCTCGAATGTAATAACAAGAAATGGACAGGAAAGGAAAACAAATAATTTCTCCTTGGTTCCATACCCGGACCTCCGGATCGAAAGGCTATCGCCTTAACCAAGCGGCCATTCCGGTTTATATATGTATCCCTGATTTATTTACGTTTTGTAAGTGATGCACGTGTTATCAGCGATTTTTACGAAAACAACAGAAACACCCTAAAATATTTCAACGTTTAGCGTTATAAACACTTTATTATTTTATTCATTTCTGTCGATGATTACTCATGAGCCAAATGGATTTTACAGTATGTTTTTAGATTCGTAGTGGTTTTTTTTCCCTTGCATTCACTGTTCTTTGATTTTTGGAATCAGAGACAAGTTGAAATTTTTGAAATCGACAATCCGTAAACAGAGCTCTTTAAATTAAGGCAATAGCTTATATGTGGTTCCCCAAAGTTGAATAACTTTTGATAATTAAGGAAATTGTATTATAGTATAATTCTATGTCAGTAGTGTTTTTTCGTTGCTTTTAATATACTATTTTTTCATTTAGTAACCTGTGACAATACAATTGAAAATTGTCCATCTCTGAACAGGCCTCTTTAATATGCGCACTATGTAATTAAGTATACAATTATGTGGCTATTTGTTTAAGCAGGTGTTGTTCATAAATTAACATGTAAAGCTAACGTTTTAACATAAGATATATTCCTGTTATGGACAAATAATGTCAATATCTAATGTAGACAGTGAAACAATATCTAACTTGTTTTAGTTACAAAAAGATTAAATGTACTTTGCTCAGTAACTGCGATACAATAAAATTCATTTATTATATACCTATAGATAATTCGACTCAACTAATGTTGAATGTTCGGTATAAATGGCCTGATATTATTCCCGTATTTCACACTGTGAAATAGTTTTCCATATTCAACGGGTGTAAAAACCGGACTACTTTTATATTCGTTGAGTATCGTATATTTCCGTTAGCTTCCGAGCGACATTGAGAAACGCCCCGTTCTATTTATAGACACGATGACGCTATTATTGTTCGATTTTAGTGACCTGAATATTCCGATTATTATCGTAAATCTACTTTAAGCTACTACCTCAGATAGGAGACTTAGACACAAATATGTATTGATTAAATCTTTACTCCGTTACAGTTGATACTGTAGTGCAGTGGTAATACACAAAGTGTGTAAGCGTGGTGCTTTTGGGTTCGAATCCCTGACCAGGCATTTTAATTAATTGCTAATGTCGTAACAAGGAATCTTATCAACAATATCGATTCTGACAAATACTGTGAGCGGAACAGAGTCTTTGTGAATTTATTGTTTTATGTAAAATGTATCTTAACTAATAAAAATAAAACAAAGGAAGAAAGATGACAGAGATATACATTTAATAACAAATGTAATGAGAATAAATGATATACAAGTGAAACAAAATTATGAAAATGAACGATTTTCGCAGGACTCGAACCACATTCCTTGTGATTCAGAGTCTGAAACACTATCCACCGCGCTATTCGTCCCGACGTTTGTTGATAGGTGCTTTTGTTATACGATATGATATCCGTTCTTTATAGGCTACATACATGTTTTATTCCGATATAAACAGTACAGTCAAACGCTACCGGAGATTAAGGAGTGCCCGGTCAATAAAAACGTTCAATACATGTTGATTTGAATGACGTCATTGATGTACATGAAATGCTCTCATGCTTTTCATGCTCGTTCTTTAGCACCTTTTGTTTGCAATATCAGGTGGGGATTTGGTCGTAAGGAGGTATATATCTAATGGAATACTACATAACTGTGTTGTTCCGTTGGGTTATATCGCTCTCGTTGATTGTGTTAACTCGAGCTATACAAGCCAACGGAATACCGCATTCATGTAATACTCCCTATTTATTATATCTAAAGATACGTGGAATAGTCCCTCGCGGACAGATGCCTCATGCTGACAAAGATAAATAAACGTAACACTAACTGATAGAAAGAAGCACGGAAGTTGCAGATAGTTTGTAACGAATAGCACAATGCAATATTCAAGTGTCATTAAACAGAATTCAATTGTCATTAAGTAGTATGCACTTGTCATTTAGCAACATGCAATAATCAATTAGCAACATGCATGTACAGGAGGATATTCCCTTAAATACACACAGCGATCCATAAACGTACACGCTATTTCTAAAATGTTTTGTTATGTACAACTGAAGTACGTTAACAAAAGTATTCGTCATAACGACGGCAATTTGAATGTCATATTCATTGATGCAAATTTTAAATCAAATTTTATTGATGTCGAATAAGTAATTAATTCATTTATTTATTTATATTTTTTTTTGGGGGGGGGGGGGGGGGTCAAGATAGTTATTAATTGTTCATGAACATTTCCAAACTTTCAAGAAAATATAAACCTTTTGCGAAAAATAATAGAGTCTTCAAATAGTTATCAATGCAGTACAAAGCACTTACTTGAAATTTCCCTTGAAATATGATGACATTATGTGAAGTGGACTAAAGCATTTGATCAAAACAGCGTATATTTTCCTGACAATTTGACGCTTCTTGAAATGAACTGTTTTCGCATTGGGAAATTTGAATTGTTATTACCAGAAAGACCACTCCAAAATGGTCTACATCTATTTGAAATGTCCGACGAGATATTAGAAATGCCGTTCCACGAAAATGAAACCGAAAATGTACCGGGGATTCCTTCGCCGCAGGCTACACGTCAGTTGCGGCTCTTAGATAGTTACAATTACAGTTTATATCAACTTTGGCGTTTAATTATAAGGATTGAATATATTTTTTCTTCATTTCATCGGTGTATGAACTATCGGGAAATTACCGCCTCATTTACGCATGAACGCCGTCGGCAAAACATACACTGATTAAATGCAGAAACATACTTTCAAATTCTTAATTATCCATTTTATAGTTTTCACCTAAATCTTTAAAGAACACTGATGTCACAATTTGACCTTCACATCATAGCTATAAATAGGGCACACTTTCTACTTTCGATTTCAACGCTAAGCATAGCCGCCATTTTGACAAATACCTTTGTCCAATTACTGTAGCTTTTTTTGTTTTAATTACATGCTGACATTGAGAATTTAAATCATCAATGCGTACGGTCGTAATTAAACAAGTTCAAATGATCTGGGATAATGATAAACACTGTCCATCCTTTGGTGCTGTTCATTTATAAAGATAAAAATATATAAAATACATAACAAGATGTAGATGAATATAATGAACTGTATAATTCTTACCTCGATTGCCACTTCTAACACGGTTTAGAAACTATTGCTGTATTTTACCTAAATATTAGAATTGCTCTTATAAAGCAATAAACAAAAGGAAATTTCACATTGTTAAACTAATTGAATTAGCGTTTTACAAAATCAATCAAGTAATTCGTCATCATAATCCAGTTTATACAATATTAAACCACACATTATATTGAAGCACAGGTAGATCTATATCGAGACACATTTACCTAAAAAATATTGTGCCAGACCACGCTAAATATATTAACAATGCTTTTCAATTATATGTATGCTATCTATAGAACGTCGACTGACTATTTAAAATTTGAACGAGTGTAAGGAGGATTGGCTAATCGATACAGTATTAATATTAAAGGGACTTGTGCACATATTTTTGTATTTTCAAAAATGTCATGCAATGTCTTAACCTCAAAATCTAAAGCAGTTCTAGTAACAAAAAACACATATATTATATGAAGAAAAAACATAATGGAAAGATTTGCCTTCGTCGGGACTCCAACCTACGTCCGCCTGGATCAGAAATCTGACTCGCTAACCACTCGACCATACTGACACACAATCACTGAGGTGAAGTTATAACGCTATGTACAAGTAGTAGAAGTTACGCGTGATTTCCAAAATACCGATGAAAAGCGTTACAAACGCTATATAATTTCATGCATTTCTAATAATGTTGTTTTCATAAACGACAATATATTTTCAGTGCATTACTTGGTCAGTAGTTTTATTTCGCTTCTTTATATACAATGTATTCTTTTTTCATGACAGAAAAAGGACAATTGTTAATTTGCCAATATGTGAACATGTCCCTTTAATAAATCAGACTATATAAATAGAGACGACGAATTAATGCCAGTCTCAATATTATTAAATCAGACTATGTATATACAGGCGATTGCAGCTTGGTTATAAAACGAAACTCGCGATTCCCCCTATTTTCAGTAAATGTTTTTTTTTATATAAAAGAACATTTTTAACTTTTATGTTTTAATTCATAGTGCTCTTATACTAATTTCAAGTACATTGTATATATGTATTCATTTTGATACTATGGATTTACTAGTATTCTATCTAAACTCTCGAGCTGTGCGTTAATGCTTTAAAGTAATTACTTAAGTTGATCACGTGGTATTTGAAGTACATATATTAACAGTCTCTTTATTCATGTATACTCATGTGTGTCTTAAAGTCTGTCTACTTGTTAGAGATTTAATTCCATTATAACTTTGCACTATTTTTTCTGGAGAAAAAATAGTGGTATTTACCTGTAGGGTTGCATGAACGGGAAGTTATCTGCAAAGGAACTCAGAAACTATTAATTCAATCTACGACTAAAATCTGAATCATGGGACAAACGAATTGCTTTAAGGGTTGTTTGCTTTAAAAAGAATTAATAGATCCACTGCGATATTGACGCGGCATTGAAAAAAGCTATAGATTGAATATTTAACGTTTACAAACCCGAGGTAAGAAAGAAACTTTATAGGACTTCTATTATCGAAAATCAATGCATTTTGCACGACTGAACGATTCTTTACAACTGTACTGACAAGTGCACACAATGTATATTAACGATATATAAGCGTTTCTAAAATATGTATGAGATTTGTCGTGGAAAACCAGACTTAATGCATGTGCGTAAAATATCGTCTGCACAGGCTAATCCGGGACGGCACTTTCCGCTTTTATGGTATTTTCTGTTTCAAGGAAGACTTTTCTAAACACAAATCCACTGTAGGCGGAAAGTGTCGTCCAAGATTTGCCTGTGCGGGCTGCACAGGCTGATTCGGGACGACACTTTACGCACATGCATTAAGGCCCGTTTTCCCACGACACGCCTCATATTTAATTAATTCAATTTAGTTCCTAGTTGAATGACTTGCAGATTCGCCACGTACATGGCCCCTGGTTACTACAGATACTACATCAAATAATTGCGAGTTTCTAGAATGTTTGGCATTTTGACAGTCTTCATCCTGCCTTGATATTTCGCAAGATTGGTATTATATTTTTACGTTTTATACGTTGACTTTAAGAAAGCTTACGATGGATTAGTGCATCGTGACCTATTTTCAAGACTTAACAATATTGTGTAATAGGGAACATATTTACTGTTTTAGTGTCAGTATATTCCAATCTCCAGAGCCGTATTCGCGTTCAAGACCAAAATATAATTAACGCCTACAGATCGGAACGAAACAGTAATGTGTCCAATTCTCTTCAACCTCTATATCAATGAGCTACCCCGCTTTTTAAGAAACGAAGGGCACAGAGGCATATTTGTAGCTGAACACATCCCGGACTTAATATGTACATTGTTCGCGGACGATATTGCAAATTGTGCTGAAATAGCGATTAATTTTCAAAATCAAATAAACAGCATCTTAAAATTTTGCGAAAATACGGGTATGTTGATAAATGAAAAAAAATACAGAAATTAATGTCTTTAGAAATGGTGGCACTCTACGTTCATATGCAAATCGGAATTATAACGGTGTCCGTCTGAATGTAACATCTGTTTATAACTATATGGGGTTGTTATACACACTAAAGTTAACGTGGACAAAGACTAAGGTTAAACTAGCTGCCCGAGCAAACAAATCAATTAATGCTATCAGTGTGCGTTTGGTAAATCCCAGCTAAAATAAAAAAAAAATATTATTTGACACCATGGTTAAACCCATTCTGATGTTCGGTGCAGATATATGGGGCTTTGAATATTCAGATTTTATTGAAAAGGTATACATTTGCAACAGTGTAGACAATTTTTAGGTGTGAACCACTCTACGAATAATGCAATGACCTTAGGAGAGTGTGGTAGATTACCCCTGTGTATTGAATACCATACTAAATGCATTAAATAGTGGTGTAAACTTCTACCCATGCCTATTCACAGATACCCCATCAATTGTTATCTTATGCTTAAACGCCACGATGATATAGGGATAATAAACTGGGCTACTTCTGTAAAAAAAACCTTTTATATCGCTATGGCTTTAGTTTTACTTGGCTTAGCCAAGACATTGGAGACGTTAAGGTATTTGTGAATGCGTCTAATCAGCGTTTAATTGACTGTAAACATCAAGATTGGCATAATTCAATAACACGATGTGATACATATAAATGCTTTTAATCTCAAATCACTCCAGAAACATATTTATCTCTAGATTTACCATTTAGTTTTAAAAAATCATTTGCTAAATTTATGTGTTCAAATCGTAAATTACCAATCGAAACCGGTAGGCATATAGATACGATCGCATTTGTCAATTTTGTATTGTATTGAACATTACCACAAATGTCATTGAAAATGAATATCATGCTTTTTTCCGGTGTCCTAAATATGCCCAACAAAGAAATCATTATTTGTTAAGTTGGTTTCATGGTAATGATAATATTAAAAATTGGTATAATCTCATGAAGACAACAAATCAACAAAATTGAGAAAAGTCGTGTTGTATGTGTACCATCTTAATATGTGTTAAATGTATATGAAATAATATTTGAAATACGTGAAGTTTTGTATTCACGTATGTAACACAACTCTTTTTCCAAATGTGCTTGCATATAAAATATTGTGTTATGGGCCGGTGGCCTTTATTTACAATAAAAATTATCTTCTGTTCTGTTCTGTTCAGATAGCACAGAGAGACCATGAACATGTGTTACGCTGTTTCACACTGGTAAAACTAGGAAGCACCAGGAAGCTCACACCTCCACCAAGTAGCCCATACACTTAATGTGTTGTGAAAAAAATTGTATTGTTTATACAGTGTAATGTGGCAGTTTGTTCAATTAATTTGTAAGATTTCACATAATGATATTATCATATCTAAACAGTACAACCAAAGGAAACATGAGTTACTGTTAAACATAAGCAATATAGATCTGGCGATGCACAGAAACTGTCAACCTTACATTAATATAAACCTATTCTATATATATCTCATTTTACTGTTCACTGTACATTTGTTTTGAACAGAAACGAAATGAGTTACACCCGATAAATCTAAAATGTCAACAAACCATTTGTGTGGATGTTCTGATCGTAAAAAGGTATATAATAAATGGACTACTACACATGTTCTGATTGTAAAAAGGTATATAATAAATGGACTACTACACATGTTCTGATTGTAAAAAGGTTTATAATAAATGGACTACTACACATGTTCTGATCGTAAAAAGGTATATAATAAATTGACTACTACACATGTTCTGATTGTAAAAAGGTTTATAATAAATGGACTACTACACATGTGCTGATTGTAAAAAGGTATATAATAAATGGACTACTACACATGTTCTGATTGTAAAAAGGTATATAATAAATGGACTACTACACATGTGCTGATTATAAAAAGGTTTATAATAAATGGACTGCTACACATATTCTGATTATAAATAGGTATATAATAAATGGACTACTACACATGTTCTGATTGTAAAAAGGTTTATAATAAATGGACTACTACACATGTGCTGATTATAAAAAGGTTTATAATAAATGGACTACTACACATGTTCTGATCGTAAAAAGGTTTATAATAAATGGACTACTACACATGTTCTGATTGTAAAAAGGTATATAATAAATGGACTACTACACATATTCTGATCGTAAAAAGGTATATAATAAATGGACTACTACACATGTTCTGATTGTAAAAAGGTTTATAATAAATGGACTACTACACATGTTCTGATTGTAAAAAGGTATATAATAAATGGACTGCTACACATGTTCTGATTGTAAAAAGGTTTATAATAAATGGACTACTACACATGTTCGGATTGTAAAAAGGTATATAATAAATGGACTACTACACGACTGTGGTGCTCCTGTGGTTTGTTAAGTTACACAATCAACTCGAGCGATACAAACCAGAGGAACACCACAGTCATTTAGTACGTATTACCGTAA
The DNA here is from genome assembly GCA_027627225.1 of Congeria kusceri. NCBI lineage: Eukaryota > Metazoa > Mollusca > Bivalvia > Myida > Dreissenidae > Congeria > Congeria kusceri. The sequence goes on from JAPFQT010000150.1 coordinate 442,593, forward strand.
GCATTGCATTATTTTCATTGGTAAATAATAAACGTATTACAATCAGACATTGCCTTCACAATCGATACTGCATTTACCAGCACTGTGAACGGACATTTAGGTAGTATTATTTTATAGAAACTTTCGGTATTTAAATCAATCTAAAGTGCACTTTGGCCCTCGTAGGTTACTTATATACGTTCACGAAAACTTAACTGGCTATCCCTGGTTACTATACATACTCACCTAAACTTAATTGGCTATCCCGGGTTACTATACATGCTCACTTAAACTTCATTGGCTATCCCAGGTTACTATACATACCCACTTAAGCTTAATTGGCTATCCTAGATTACTATACATATTCACTTCAACTTCATTCGCCATTCTTGGTTACCGAACATTCTCACTTAAACTTCATTCGCTATCCAAGATTACTAAATAATCTCACTAAAACTTCATTTGCCATCCCAGGTTACGGTACATTCTCACTTAAACGTCATTCGCCATCCCAGTTTACTATACATTTTCTCTTAAACTTCATTCGCAACCCCAGGTTAACTATACATATTCATGTAAACTTCATTGGCTTTCCTAGGTTAAAATACATACTCACTTAAACTTCCCAGGCTATCCAATGTTACTATACATACTCACGTAAACTTCATTGGCTATCCCTGGTTACTATACATTCTCACTTAAACTTCATTCGCCATCCCAAGACTATGGGAATTGAAATGCGGACTACTCGTTGCTTGATATGAAACCTGTGTCGAGATAAGTTTAGGTAAGATTATAAGCACCAACTTCAGGTTTTATGTAACATAGTGTACATTATTTTAAAGTCTGGTTTCTATGTACCATCGTAAACGTCAGTTTCAAGTACAGTGCGGGATTATACGCAGTAGTTCGGGTTCTATGTAACATCGTATACACCAGTTTCCAATCTCCACGCAGAGATTTAACTGTGTCCCAGCATAGCTGGTTTAAATCCGTGCCGGCACGAAGTTCCATTTGAACATAGGCAAACACTTGAGGTGAAATAAAATCGTGGACAAGCACATCATACAACTTGCACAACGTATAATCCTTGCGTATTATGTTAACTTATCTATTTAATTAACTTTTGTTTTTCATTGTAACGTGTAATATATATACCTGGACCAATAGTGCAACATGTCTGTGATATTGTTATTGAAAAAAAGACAAAAATAAAATTTTGTACAAAATAAATCTTCAATCTCCACATAATTGTCTCCCCTGAAAACTTCCAAATCTGTAAGTGTTGAACTCGTGGTGGCAGTGGTAAATGCGAAGAGTACCAATAGGGAAGTAACCACTGCGAGGAGTTTGGTCAGTTTCAAGTACACACCGGGATTATACGCAGAGGTTTGGGTTGTATGTAACATCGTATACATCAGTTTCAAGTACACAGCGTGATTATACGCAGTAGTTCAGGTTCTAAATAAATTGTTTGAAGAACGCATAAGTGACAACGAATATTGTGAGTTAAAAAAATTCACGAACAAACACGAATATTGGACAATTTTAGAGGGGGGGGGCGTACGTTGCTTCGGCCCCTCTCTTCTAAATTGCCTTGGTATGCTCCATATATTTCATAACAGTTGATGTGGTGCTAAGGCCGCTATGCCCCCCTTAACCGCCTTGGTATGCTCCATAAAGTTCGTAACGGTCGTAGTGGTGCTATGGCCGCCCCTCCCCTCTAAACCGCCTTGGTATGCTCCATATATTTCGTAACAGTTGCAGTGGTGCTATGGCCGCCTCGCCCCACTGAACCGCCTTCTTGTGCTCCATATATTTTGTAACAGTCGAAGTGGTGCTATGGTTCCTGTCAGGGGCGGCCCTGAAGTTTAATCTAGGATACGCACTGAACGGTGGTATGCACCCACCTGAACTTGTTTTGTTTCTATGATAGCGATAATGCTTTTTAAAGAGGGCATTGGGCCTTTGTTGTAAAATATGTCCGTATATAATACTGAACATGTTACAAAAAATATTGTATTCGAAAAGTAAAAATCAATTTTAAAGTCAACTAAACGATTTCCAGCACGCTTCCTTCCTTGATTCTGTCATATCCTTGCTTGTCTCCTTCCTTTATTTGCTTCCTACCTTGCTTCCTTCTTTTCCTTGCTTGCTATATTCCTTGTTTCCTTCCTTTCCTTCCTTGTTTTCTTCCTTTCCTACCTTGCTTCCTTCCTTTCCTTCATTGATTCCTATCTTGCTTCCTATACTGCTTCCTCCATTTCCTTGCCTGCTTAATTCCCTGCTTGCTTCATTTCCTTCTTTCCTTCCTTCCTGCCTTACTTTCCTTCCTTCCTTGATTTCTTCCTTTCATTCCTTGCTTCCTTCCTTTCCTTGCTTGCTTCATTCCTACCTTTCCTTCTTTAATTCCTTCCTTGTTTCCTTCTTTCCTTGCTTGCTTCCTTCTGTTCCTTCATTGCTTATTTCCTGTCCTTCACTACTTACTTCCTTTCCATGCTTGCTTCCTTCCTTGCGTACTTCCTTTCCTTACTTACTTGAATCCTTTTCTTTCCTTGCTTGCTTCCCTTCCTTTTCTCCTGTCCTTGCTTTTTTACATCATTTCCTTTTCTTCCTTTCCTGGATTTCTTTCTTCCTTCCCTTCCTTCCTTTCCTTGTTTTTTTTTCTTCCTTTCCTTACATGCTTCCTTGCATGCTTCCTCCGTTGCTTCCGTCCTGTCTTCCTTCATTCAGTTCTTCTTTCCGTTTCTTCTCTTCGTTCATGTCTACGCTGACAACTTTGCTACAGCGAAAATTACCGACTTGTCAATTCAAACTCGCACTGTTTGACATCGAGCTACAAAACTGTGTATTGGTTGCCGAAGATTTCACGCACTTTTACTAAATTGGCAGACATATAAACCTAGACTGTTTAACTACTTTCGACAATTTCGTATACAGACTACGATCGTTTGAACCAGGATAAAATATGATAAGATACATTTATTTCACAAAGCTCCCCGAAGATAGCCGATAAATGAAAAACGACATCATGATCTAGATCATCATACATTCAACTTTTCGTACTCGCTGAAGTATCGGTTTGACACAAAACGTGTACAAAATCAAAGGACTATGTGGTTCTTTTTACGGAGTTACGCTCTCTCAGAGTGTTTTCTGTGTAATTTAATGTATTAGTATGCGTGTAATTGAGTAAACAATGACTATCGCTTGGCTCTTATAATTACTGTAAAAGTTCAAGTTGTCACTTTTTGACACTAAACCAGCAATACATGATCTTTTCATAAACTGTATGTGTCTTTTGGCTCAAGTCCTAGGGCTCTGTGTGCGCAAAAGTTACATGAAATGGACCGTATGCTTTATATCCTTATCAACAAACAATGTATCATTATCTACTTACCATGTCTCCCTGTATACGTAATATGTCCCCATGTTAACACACTAGGTCTCTTTGTCTATATGCTATGCCTGTATGTCATCTTTCCATGTCTCCTTATCTAAATAATATGTCTCCATGTCTACATACTATGTCTCCTTGTCTACATACTATGTCTCCCTGTCTGAATCTTTGTCTCACTGTCTACATACTATATCTCCCTGTCTATAAACCATGTCTACCGGTTTACATTCCATGTCTCCTGGTCTACACTCTATGTCTCCCTGGCAACATAATATGTCCCCATGTTTATACACTATGTATCCTTTTTTACATGCTATGACTCCGTGTCATCAATCCACATCTCCTTATCTAAATACAATGTCTCCTTGTCAACATACTATGTCTCCTTGTCTACATACTATTTCTCCCTGTCTACATTCGTTTTCTCAATGCCAACAAACTATGTCTTCATTTCTACATATTATGTCTCATTGTCTACATACTTTGTCTCCATATCTACCTTATTTATCTCTCTGCCTACACACTAAATCTCCCTATCTACATACCATGTCTCTCTGCTTCCGCACTTTGTCTCCATGTCTACAAACAATGTCCCTATGTTTACACACTACGTCTCATTAACTTTATACCATGTCTTCTTGTCTACATACTATGTCTCCCTTTACACATAATATGTCTCTATGCCTACATGCTATGTCTCTCCGTCTACATACTAGTTTTCCCTGTCTGCATACTATGTCTCAATGTCAACATACTATGTCTTCATTTCTACATATTATGTCTCATTGCAATCATACTATGTTTCACTATATACATAGTATATACATTTATATCACTCTATCTACATACTATGTCTCTCTGTCCAGATACTTAGTCTCTTTGTACACAAAATATGTATTTCTGTGTACATACTATGTCTCCTAGTCTACGTACTATGTCTCTCTGTCCACATACTATGTCTCTCTGTCTTTATACTATGTCTCTCTGTCCATATACTATGTCTCCTGGTTTACATACTGTGTCACCTTGTCTAAATACTATGCATGTACGTATACACTATGTCTCCATGTCAACATAATTTGTCTCTCTGTCTGAATTATGTGTCTCACTGTCTACATACGGTGTCTCCTTGTCTATAGACTACGTCTACCGGTTAAATACAGTGTCTTCTGGTCTACACTATATGACTCCCTGTCTACGTACTATGTCCCCATGTTAACACACTATGTCTCCTTGTATACTTGCTATGTGTCCCTGTCTGCCTACTATGTATCCTTGTCTACATGTCATTTCTCCATGTCTACATACAATGTCTCCCTGTCTACATACTATATCTCCCTATCTATACACTCTATCTCCCTGTATACATATTATGTGTCCATGGTTTCATACTTTGTATCCAGATCTGCATACCATGTCTCCCTGTCTACATACTATGTTTCCGTGTCATGACACTACATATCTCTCTGTCTACATACGATGTTTTCTTGTCTACATACTGTGTGTAAAAAAGTTTTTATATACATTTTCTTCATACTATGTCACCTTATCTACATACTTTTTCTACATGTCTAAAACCATATGTTTCTCAGTCTTCATATTAAGTCTCCCTGTCTACAAATATATCTCCTTGTCTATATACTATGTCTCATTGTCTATGTTCTATGTATCGTATACACTTTTTCTTCTTGTCTATATACTATGTCTTCATGTCTACATACCAGGTCTCCTGGTTTGCATACTATGTCTCCATCTCTACATATTATGTCTTCTTGTCTACATTCTATGTCTGCCTGTCTTCCTACCGTGTCTCCTTGTATGCATTCTATGTCTCCTTGTCTACACACTATATCTCATTGTCTACATAGTATGTCTCAGTGTCAAATTTGTGTCATTATGGTGATTATCGATGAATGGAAATTAATCATTTAACAATAGCTGGGGGGGGGGGGGTTAAAAATGTAAATGCTAGTGGAGAAAACCTGGAAAGTTATAACCGAGTGAAACGTGGTTTGTCTCGAAATATGCAGATTGAATTAAAATTGCGGGAAACATATTAATGGTATGTAACTTTTAACAAGTTGACGAACGATTTACAAATGGGCCCTGTCAACTTAGTACTGGACAATCATTTTATCTGGGGGTGGAAGAATTTTCGCGGTCATGTGTAGCGTCGAGATGCCCTAAACACGGACTATTTTTGGTTTGGCGTAGGTCAAGTTGCCCTAAACACGGACTATTTTTGGTTTGGCCAAGGTCAAGTTGATATATCCTGTAAATGGTAATGTCATTTAGTTCGGTCACGTTTCTTACTTCCTGCTAAAGGTAAACATTATATGTAATTGTCAATTTACAAAACTGACATTGGCCTAGAATATGTACACGTAGGCAACCATCAATCGTTTCTATAGGAACGTACTAACGGCTGTTTTCTCACGTGTATGTATGTCAACGTTACGTTGGTTATTCCAGTAACATAACAAACTACTGGCTCGAACTGTGACCCCATCGGTAGGCCGCGTCGGATTCCAGAGAAACCGTACTGTACCCCCCTCCCCCATTCGCTCGATTTGTTGACCTAGTATGCATAATACAGTTCCGTAAACACATTTAATTCTTTGCACAGAACCTAATGTACATAAGTATATAATCCGTTCTTACCAAGCGTGTTCGAACATAGATCTTATAAAATGCAGTTCGTAAATAAGAACACAGTTTTAAGTCGAATTAACGTCACTAACGTTCATAAGAACTAATGCTAATTTAAATTGCATTGAATTATATTCTATGGACTGCGGCTTTAACAGAACTTGCTGCGGAATAAGCTCACTACCACCGGACTGATGATCATGTTTGTGCGCACAAAATAGCAATTGTACTGAACTATTTACATTTACAATCGGAATAGATTTGTTTGTGTTTTGTTTTGTTTTGTCAATAATAAACGTTAATTATATAGTGTTTTTTTTTCATAAGCATATCATAACATGTAATTAATTTCTAATAGAAACGGAACATGCACAATTTTATAAAACGAATACACATTTCCACGGTTGTATTGCAAAGCTATGTAACTATCTTCGTACATAAATATACGATGTAGATATTTGAGAGTGACTGGCATAAACAAGGCATATGTAATGCTATAACATAACAGGATATAAGACAGCGACAGTAGCAATAACTTTATAAATAAATTCACGGCGACAGTAGCAATAACTTTATGAATAAATTCACAGCGACAGTAGCAATAACTTTATGAATAAATTCACGGCGACAGTAGCAATAACTTTATGAATAAATTCACAGCGACAGTAGGAATAACTTTATGAATAAATTCACAGCGACAGTAGCAATAACTTTATACATAAATTCACGGCGACAGTAGCAATAACTTTACGAAGAAATTCACAGCGACAGTAGCAATGACTTTATAAATAAATTCACAGCGACAGTAGCAATAACATTATAAATAAATTCACGGCGACAGTAGCAATAACTTTATGAATAAATTCACAGCGACAGTAGCAATAACTTTATAAATAAGTTCACGGCGACAGTAGCAATAACTTTATGAATAAATTCACAGTGACAGTAGGAATAACTTTATGAATAAATTCACGCCGACAGTAGCAATGACTTTATGAATAAATACACGGCGACAGTAGCAATGACTTTATGAATAAATTCACGGCGACAGTAGCAATAACTTTATGAATAAAACACGGCGACAGTAGCAATGATTTTATGAATAAATTCACAGCGACAGTAGCAATAACTTTATAAATAAATTCACGGCGACATTAGCAATAACTTTATGAATAAATTCACAGCGACAGTAGCAATAACTTTAAAAATAAATTCACGGCGACAGTAGCAATAACTTTATGAATAAATTCACAGCGACAGCAGCAGTAGCTTTATGTATAATTTCACAACGACAGTAGCAATGACTTTATGAATAAATTCACAGCGACAGTAGCAATAACTTTATGAATAAATTCACAGCCACAGTAGCAATAACTTTATGAATAAATTCACAGCGACAGTATAAATAACTTTATTAATAAATACGCAACGTCAGTAGCAATAACTTTATGAATAAATTCACAGCGACAGTAGCAATAACCCTATCAATATATTCAGTGCGACATAAGCAATAAAGTTATCAATATATTAAAAGCGACAATAACAATGTCGTCTTTAATATATTCACAGCGACAGAACCTATACCGTTATAAATACATTCACGCAAATTGACCGAAACCATGACTTTATCAACAAAATCACAACAAGAAAAGTAAAGATATCAATTAATTCACAGCAACAACAACAATAACAATATCAATTAATTCACAGCAACAACAACAATAACTTTCTCAATATTTTCACAGCAACAGCAACAACAACAATAGCGTTGTCAAGAAATTCACATAGACAATAACACATAAATCATTATCAGTAAATTGACAGTAAAATATCTGTCAATACATTCACAGTGATAACAAAGAAACGTTATTTATAAATAAATTAACAGCAATAGTAACAATAACCGTATTATTACATTCACAGCGGCAACAACAAATCATCGATATCAATAAAATCAGAGCCACAACAACACAACGATATCAATAAATTCACAGCGACAACAGCAAACAAGATTCAAATAAATTTACAGCAAAAACAACAGAACAACAATATCAATAAATTCACAGCGACAGCTGCAATTTCGGTATTTATACGTTTACACAGCGACATAAACAAAATATAATTTATCAAGAAATTCACAGCAGAAACAACGACAATGATGTCACTAAAATTCAGAGCGACGGTAACAATAACGTTTTCAATAAATTAACATCGACATCAGCAATACTGGTAAAAATTAATTCACAGCGCCTATAAGAACAGTATCTGTATCAAGCGATTCACAGCAACAGCGACAATAACGATATCAATATAATTTACAGCGACACCATCTTTGACATTGTCTATAAATTCACTTCGACAACAACATTAGCGTTAAAATATACTCACAGCAACAACAATAACCTTATATATAATTCACACCGACACCTACAACAATAACGTCTTTACCTGATGCACAGCAACAACAAGGTACCATCATAAATAAATACACAGCCAGCGTAACAATAATGGTATCAACAAGATCACAGCCAAAACGTTAAAAACTTTAGCTACATTACAGGTATAATGTAGTGGTCGTTTAAAGAGTTTTCATTGTGACATTGTTACATCTCATAAAAAACGACCATAGAACATGTGCATCATGTTGTTTACGAGTAAATTTGCATACAAAAAGATGAAAATATTATTGGCATCACATTGAAACAAAACTTATGAAAACATTGAAATGATACACATCACTTACAATAATGCACCATGAGCGATTGTTTTAATCTGACTACTTCCACCGCTTTGTGTATTTTTTACAGTAGTATATACTTGACCAAAAAAAACAACAACCCCAAAATTATAATAATTTTATGAATACAGTACATGGTTCCAAAACATGTTGCCTATACTGATTTCAACTGAGGTGAGTACTCGTTCATTTATACATGCGTGCTACACGGTTATCTCTCTAATCATTTTACATCAACATTATAAACAATATATCTTCCATATCATTCACACAACTTCCTTCCAAGTGCATCTTGTGTAGGACCTCCACAAATACCTCGATACTACGTAAATGTATTGCCTGCATAATAATATCAGACTGATCCCACACGTTTTCAACTCTGTATTGGAGGGCTCTACTGATGGCCATCAGCTCCAGCATCTCCAGCTCCATTATTTTCGTGCTGTACCACAGTAGTGGCTCCGGGTGGGAGATAACTGCTTGTCGTATCTTCGGTAATCTCAGTACTATCATCGGACCTTCATTCATCATGTCCGTGATAGTTAATACCCAATTATGCTGCTGCTCATCCTCCAGTCCTCAGGCTGCCATTAGATTTCTCTCTTGAATCATGTAATATGGCAGTTGTTTCGTGGATATAGCGGTTCTTAGTGCTTCATGTGCTTCATATAGCCAGTGACACAAACTCCTTTCATGAAAAAATCCCTGTGGGTTGTTCTCCGCTAGCCACAGCACTATATTTCAGCCTGTACGATGTAACCTCCTTTTTACGTGGATTTAGTACATCTTCTTTCTTGACCATTTTCAAGATAACACACAATTGTACTTGAATGTCATTTAGATGGTTCACGAGCTCAGTCTCCCCAGTATTAAACGATATCCTCCACTCAACATGTTTATATTCACTCCCTTAAAAGCCAACGGGTGTAAGAAATGTTCCCATAGATACCACTTTCTGAACGATATTCTGGGGTAGCCAATGACGAGGTCTTTCAGCCCACCCTGGAAGATGCTGGGGGCAATGACAGTGTAGTGCGTATACTAAATCCTTATGAACGACTCCTAAATACGACGACGGCATTGACGGTCCAGCGCAGTCATGATGCTCTACACCTGGTTCAAGTTCTCGTTGATTTTCTTTAACAAACATGTCACTACTCAGGAGAGCACCTCCAGTTCCATCTTCACACAAGGCATTGTACAGTCATGTGGGAATCCTTGTACTTCTTCACTCTAGTAACAGTCTACAGTATCCGGGATACACCATACGGGTGTTTAGTCTGAACACGGTTCTCCCTTAGTCTCCCTTGGAATAGTGCTAGAATTAACACCATCTTCTAAACAAAGGACACCTTCAAGTGCAATCATTATGTCATGATCACTCTCCAGGTAGCACGTCAGTCCCTCGGCCTTGCTACCTGTAGTGTACACCACTGCCGTAGCTTGCGTCCCTGCAGTAAATAGCTTATCCCACTCCCAGTAGGCGTCACTCCGTGCCTGTCTGATCTGAGGCCCATATCTGAGACCGGTCATAACTCTACATGTCTCTTCGTAGGCATGTTCGCACTGAATCTAAAATGTTTTCTTAAAATGTATTTAAATTATCGCATTTAAATATTTATTTAATATAGAAAATTAATATTTACATAATGCAAGTCCATTTACGAATAAAACGATAAATATAAACATGTATGATTTAAACAACACGAACACACAAATCGTAAAAAGTAAACAGATATGTGTCAACGCATTTGAGTGTCGACTGGACCTACTGATCCCTCCAGACTCTGAACCATCACGCCCGATGCCTCCTTCCGCCATCTGTAGAGTGCTGAAGTTAGATCTTAGACACCAGTCGAGTTTGTAACAGCAACAGTGCGTCATGTAGTTTTAGGGGCGTATCGACGTTAGATAGACAATAACTTTTGCAACAATAACAAATATTTAGCGGAATTTAATATTAAAGCATTGTTAACATTTGCTAGAATATATACGTTGAACAGACAGTAGTCATCGGTGAAACTTTCGCGGGGCGGTAAAATTAGTAGCAGTAGTAGCATTAAGTTGTAATAATATGCTTCTGACTAATTGCAGTATTTCTTGAACTAAGTAAGCATTAATAATTTTAATTATGAAATCAACTGAATCATAATATACGAGTATTAGTATATAATGACACCGTAGCACAACTGTGAACATTTTTGCTATTAACGAACGCATATAATAATTACATTTAATTTCATGAAAACTGCAACGAAATGAAACTAAATATCAAGGCATGTAGCGAACATCACCCAATAGCGTGCGCCACAAATATAGAGGTATTATACATGAGGTATACAGCAGAACAATACACTATTCTGCAAACAAAATACTTCATAATAATGTATTAGTGCACACATGCAACACAACATCCTGTAACATAGTTCGCAATAGTCCATCCGGCTACATAGCACTGACCAACATACTGTATAGTTTTGTTTATCGCAAAATTAAAGGTATGTAAAATTGGCTGTAATATGCTAGATGTTTAAAACAGAAAGTGTAATTATACCTCAGGTGTTCTCCAAATGCAGCAGGCTTTTTCAGAATCTCAAATGCGAATTTTCAGCTGTGCACATGAGTGGCGGCCTGAAGGTCAAAACAGAAAGTACAGCCTTACACCAGGTATTTGCCAGATGTTCAAAACAGAAAGTATAACTATACCTTAGGTGTTCTAAAAATGTTCAAAGCATAATGTACTGCTATCAACCAGGTTTTCGGCATATGTTCAAGTGCAAAAGTACAGCTATGCTCCAGAAGTTCGCATTTTCAAACATAATGTATATATATGCATGTGGTTCTAGCTAGAAATTGAACGACTGTAACTATATGTTTTCATTGTGGTTGACAGATGACTAAATAGAAATTAACACAAATCAATCCGTACACGTAATGCACTTACCTTGTCTTGATTCCCTTATAATCACATTCTTACTTAAACAATAATTAGCCTTTACAGCTTAACTGCGGATAAAACAATCCAATGGCTACGGTCTTATTGCTGTTCTTATCTTGTGTGTCGCCGATATCCAGAGTTTAAGTGTGCTAAACTGTGGCAATATCTCATCCTTATAAATCGCAAGTGTCTAGCAACATTCATGACTGTTCGGCTAGTGCATCTGTTGGTATGCTCGCTCCCCGCTCGATCAAGTGAGTTGGGTTGGTCGTTACCATACCGGGCAGGTGGGGTTTCCTACGGGTAATCCGGCTTCCCCCCACTGCACAAGACCAAAGCAAAATTAAAAATATTTCAGTAAAAGATAAATTGCTGAAAATTGCAGCTATGAATCAAAATTCGCCACCACTTTCGATGAGTCTAGACGAAGAAATTGGCAGGGGTGCTGGAACACACAACGGGTCCTCACAAAATGCAGCTTTGGTGCGGAAGGAAATATCAAATTCGAAAATACATACATTTAAATCAATTGTTTTATATAACGCAAATTGTTGTACGCGGCTTTAATGTTATCTCATAACAAAATGTAATTTATTATTAGGGATATATTTTAAACATTTCGCATATAATGGTTAGTCAATATATACAAGATACGATGCTGTTAATATTTTACACATTTCACATATAATGGTTAGTTAATATATACTCGATACAATGCTATTACATCTAGACCTAATATAGATGAATATACGGTGACCTCTTAGATAAAATGACACACGTGCTATCTTACAATAACCACATGGAACACTATTGCGAATATTTCTTATCACATGTTTATTGCGCGATAAAAACGCACACATGTCAATGCAGCCATCGAAGGGGATTTTTAACTCTTCTTTGAAACAGAAAATACCATAAAAGCGGACAGTGCACAGGCTAATCCAGGAGGACACTTGACGCACATGCATTAAGCCCGGATTTCCCACGACACGCCTCACATTTTAATTGCATACAGCAACTATTTGTGTTACCATTGTACTTTTTTAAATCGTACTTTTCCATTGATTTGCATATATCAGTAACGGTAATAACACCTAAGAAAGCCAAAGGCTAAACTTCGTAAAATACTCTGAAATACTTCCTTTATTAATTTACCATAGTTAATCTTTGCGATCTGGGAGCAAAACAAAAACGAGTATATGAAATATTATATTGCGGTGCTATAATAAGAAAGTAATTATGTGTCTTGCTTTGGACGCAATACTATTACAAAATCGCCAATTAAAATATGTATGAATTATTTAGACTATACTTTAGGCTTTAATTAAAGTCTCATCGTACTATTGTTTGTAACGTAACTTATTGAACATTTGAATATATAATACTGTTGATCACATTGTAATATATAGTTTATTGAGTACCTTTTACATTGTTAGTGTTTCAAACAGGTATTGTTTATACATTAAAGAGTTGAAAACTTGTAACATATATTATGCATTGATTTAATGGATAACAGTACATACGAACCATATAAATTACTAATATATACCGTGAAGCAAAATGTAACATATTGAAGGTAACATAACAACTTCAACTATTTATCTTGCTCAATGTATGGGATTCAATGACTTTTATCTTATGTGAAGATACGTGGAGTAATATCGCTCAGATATCCCGGACAGATATCGCACGTTTTGCCTCTGTCCTACATCACCCCTTTTACGTCGGTAAACCATTTTGCATATGATAAATCAAATTTCAGACATAACCTGTCGTCCGCAATTGACAGGTTGGTACATATTTTGATTTTTTCGGCGATTTTATTCAGTGTAAATTAGGGATGTCAACGAATATCCGTATTACCGGTTATCCGGTTACTATGTATATATCCGGTTACCAAGTTAGTAACCGAATATTCGTATAATTGAAAATCCGATTTGTATCGTTTATTTAGGCATACCAACGCCCTTCTTGCATGTATATTATGAACACAACACACCTATAGACCTCTACAGGAGGTCTTCACCTCGTACTGCGGAGGTGTCATAAACATACCCCTCGGTCGGAATACGATTATCATTAAACTACAGGTGGTGCTTTCACACCACACTACCTTTGACGGGACTATTAAGCACACGATATGTCACAATCGATTATGCCAATATGGTGCGTCCCTCTTGAAACGAGATGGTTCTTTAGCAGTTAACAATGCCAATTACAATAACATATACAATAACATTGGGGTACTTTAATTGAAGGGCATAACAACATTGCACGCTACACAAAACAAAAAAAACGCAAAATTTACGACCAGAACTCGACGTAGTTAGTTACATGTACTTGTTTCAATCATGAACTATTATTGCGTTGTCAAAATAGAAGTATCGTCTAGATGTGAACTTAATTGTGCAACTTTAAGATGTGTCAGATTCCGGTCGCCAATGCCGATCTATACGGTTATCCGCATAGTATCCGAATATTTCATACGAATAACCGGATACCAATTTTGGTAGCCGTTGACATCCCCAGTATAAATACAAAATTACTGTACACATGTTTAAAGTAATGTCCAACGCCATTATGTATTAAGTGTATTGCCACAAATCTACGTTTCTCTAAGAAGAAATATATAAATTGTCTGGAGGAACTACAAAATATTTAAAAAAATGCGAAGTATTTATTTTTATTTTTATTATCTAAATCGACAAATTAGTGAGCTAAACCGTTACAGAATAATGATATAATCTATCTAGAAAGGCATTCAAACGTGCATTAGTTGATACCGTAGGGATTTCTGGGAATGGTAGGCTCATTTATGGATAAAGCCGAACTTTTTGAAGAAAATGTGTGAATAAAGTCCAAACTTAAACTGGATAAAGCTCAAACTGTGCGATAAAATGAGTATTTTTTGCAAAGGAAGATTTACATATTTTAATTATATATACATAGTTTTAATATATGACAAAGAAGAAATTTTTTAAAAATGTACAATGTAGTATATACAAAACGAATAAGGCCAACATGGCCCATGATAGTCATGAATAAAAATTATACAAATAGGAAAAAATAATATTATCATGCTTTAAGAAAGAGAAATGCAATATATATATTGTTTGTATCTAAGTAATATACAAAAGTAATCTGTACTGTATTATCATGCTTTACAAAAATAATTTATATCTTATTAATACATAAAAGTGATCTGTAATGTATTATCAAGCTTTACACAAATAAGTGTTATCTTAATAATACATAACAGTGATCTTTATTGTATTATCATGCTTAATTTTTTTTTTTTATTTAAGTAATACAAGTAATACGTGAAGTTATTGGTACTGTATTCTCATGCTTTTCAAAAATAATAATATCTAAGTTAAACCAAAGTAATATGCACTGTATTCATAAAAGTGATCTGTACTGCAAGTAACTTAATACAATAGCATTAATCATCATATACTGACACTATTTGTCATTTCAGAAGCTCTACATGCATAAACAGCTAGTAACGTGATAGTATTTGGATTCCGTGAGGAAAATAACTCTGTGTTTTGTAACATGTTTTGGTGACGTCTATAATATACTGATATATGTATTGTAGTGTTGTCTTGTTTGTGAGTTGATGTTACATTCAAAAATAAAATGATATTCATCTTCGAAAATAGGGCAAACTGGGCAAACACTATATTACTAATATCGGTGTTATTCCACCTTCCCTTCTCGATGTTAACAAATTTAAGGTTAAAATGAAGTTCAAAACAGAAGATTTTTTTTTAAATGCCCTTGAATAGGTATTTATGCCTTGGACAAACGTGTCAGGAAGTATTTGCTTAAACACAGAAAATAAACCACTGAGATCACCAACACATTGTGCCAAGCAGACATAATAAAATCCAAATGAACTTAGAATACATTTCACTTGACTTGCCGAGTTGGTTTACTTTCAATATCGTCCAGCATAATTTCATATAACATTTTAATGAATTTATGTACTGGAGAACAGATCATCTTAAACTAGTACTTTATTATATTTGTTTTACTCAAAGTTAAACAGTCAAGTATCCCTGTCTCCGATAATTAAAGTCATTTTGTGTGCTGATTTTCGCACCAATTTTTCCTTCACCATTTAATAACATATTTTTAATTAAAATAAGCAATTTTATAGTTGTTTTATTGACATTACAAAGGCATTTGATTACATTGGTTACCAGATGTTCCATGGCATACCACTTATCTGAGATATCTCAAACAATTTAAGAGAAGTATAGAAGAAATCTACAAAACTAGTTTGACTGAACAAGTTTACCAAAAAGTCAAAAACTGCTACACAACTGAGCTGACTGTCGCTAAAAATGAATTATATCAAGGCATGATTGAGCAAACGGAGGGCAACCCCAAAGCCCTGTACAAAGTAACATTTAAACTACTTCGGATGCAGAAAGACAATCCTCTACCATCAGTTGCAAGTGATGTAACCCTGACTAATGACTTCTTGTGTTATTTTACGGTCAAAATTGCAAATACAATATTGATCATGAACCAGCACCTCAATCTGTTGAAACTCTGTTTGATGACAACAACAGGCCATCTTTTTAACAGTTTAGGCCAATGACTGAATCTGATGTAGCTAAGCTCATCAAGAAATCAAAATCAAATATTTGTTAACTAGATTTTATTCAGATCACTTGCATCCGGTACATTTCCACAAGAATGGAAGACTGCTACGATAAGACATTTATTGAAGATAAAAGGTCTTCTCCTGGAGCTACATAATTAAAGACCTGTCTCAAACTTGTTATTTCTGTCCTAGATACTTGAGAAAGCTTCTCTTCAGCAAATTGTTGAACACATAGAATCAAATAATCTTCTTCCGTCCTATCAAAGTGCGTATCAAAAAAAACACGGCGTTGAGACTGCAATGATAAAAATGTATCTGTTAGGTAGGGCCGATATCAAGTGACCATCGGTGTTATGATTGACCTCAGTGCTGCTTTCTATATAATGGACATTCCTATTGTGCTGCAGACATTGACTAGTAATTTTGGTTTTAGTGGAACTCCTATAAAATGGGTATAATCATATTTATCAAATAAAACAATGAAAGTAGTAATCAACAACACCTCCTCTAACATGGGAAAACTGAAATATGGTGTTCCTCAAGGCTCGTGCGCTGGACCAGTGATCTTCACCCTCTATATTGCTGCATAGCGCAGAGTTGTTTCAAAATATCCAGTTGTGTAACATGGGTATGCAGATGACCACAAGGTTGCGTTCAGTTTTCAAGCTTGCAGTCATGTGAATGAAACATCCGTTCTTGAAAGCCTAAATGCTTGTATTGACGACATCATTGGATGGATGACATAGCACAGATTAAAGATCAACACTTTTAAGACAGAAATTATTATATACGGAACACCTCATCAGTAAATATCAGTAAACATCTCCAGTATTGTCGTAGGTGGCTGTGAAGTAGCATCTGTTGATACAGTAAGAGACCTAGGTGTGTTGATAGATAGTACTCTTGGATTTGATAGCCACATCAGAAAGAAATGTCAAAGAGCAAACATACACATCAGAAATTTGAAAGGCATTCGGAAGTATCTTTCCAAAAAATCAATATAGACACTGGTTCATGGTCTTGTTCATTCACATATTGATCTTTTTAATGGGGCTGTTCACAGAGATACCAGCATATCAAATTAAAAGACAGCAAAATTGAAAAATCATGCAGCGCGGGTTGCTATGAATGTTGGGATGGACAAAAGTAGCTCTGACTTACTGAAAGCATTGCATTGGTTGTCAATACTAGCAAGAATTATGTTTAAAATTATCGTTCTAGTATTTAGAAGTCTTCATAGAAGTGCTCCTTCATATCTGGAAACTATGATGAAACAAACTAGTGGCAAATACAAACTACGATCTACAGACATTGCGCAACTCTGTGTTCCAAGAACTAAGACAAAACTAGCAGATAGATATTTCTCTGTTGTTGGACCTAAATGGTGGAATACTCTTATTATGAACATAAGGTGCATCTCAGATGAAGGCCAATTCAGGCGAAGTTTGAAAACACACCTCTTCAGCATTTTTCGCAAGTGTTAAATCTATGTGAATGTAAAAAGTTTTACAATGCATGACAGTGGAGCGCAACAGAATATGCACAATAAATGTTTGCGCTTTACATGTGCACCTTTGATTGATTGATTGATTAATTGATTGATTGATTGATTGATTGATTGATTGATTGATTGATTGATTGATTGATTGATTGATTGATTGATTGATTGATTGATTGATTGATTGATTGATTGTAAGGGATATCCTTGGTACAGAATATACAGACTCGGTTATTGCTTGTCGCAGTGCAGAGACCTCACTAATGCCCAAACAAGAATAATTTGAAATGATTTATTGTTTGTGTTTAGAGCAGTATTTACATGCAAAACTATACTGCTATAGTTTGGATACGTTTATAGGGTAAACATGGATCAGTGCAAAAGTGAGGTTTTCTAAATTGTTTGATCTGTGAAAATAGCAATGTGTTTTAATATTTTATATAATGAGTCCACCATAATATTTTACCATATGGCGTTTGTCAAAAAGATGTACATGTAACCTATTTCGGATGAATGATATTCTCCAACTGCAAATACTTTCTATGGATATAAAGTCAATACAATTATTTAATAAATATTGTATATCATTTACCCAATTAATTTAGTATTTTGTAATTGTATTATCATATACAAATATAATTAATGAAATGGTCGAATGATAAAATATTGTATATGACCGATGTAATGGCTAAGCACATGATTAACGCCTGTTGTACTAGATTAACTATCTCATGCCGCACAATGATTCTGATGGGGCGCATTTGCAAAAAAGGGTAACTTTGTACAGTTTACAATGTCTCCATTTGGTTTTTGCTGTCTTATATCCAATACCAGATGATTTGCACTGACAATCATTCCAATGCCTGGTGTGTATTTTCAACATATTGGTGTAGTCAGTTAATGTCACACATTTCCACATACCCCTTTTAATACAGTACATCACATTCCATTTATTCGGCTACATTTTGCTAAGTTTTCCCAGCAAATTGTAAGACTCTGTTCCTGTTTAGTGTTTATGTTGACATGACCCTCCTTTTCCCCCTTTCATGCTTGTTTCTATCCTTTCCTTTCTTCATTTCCTTTCTTGCTTCCTTCCTTTTGTTCCTTCGTATCTTTGTTTGCTCTTTTCCTTTTCTTGTATGCTTCCTTGCATGCTTCCTTCATTTATTCCGTCTTTCCTTCCTTTATTCCGTTTTCGTTCTTTTTTCTCTTCTTTTCGTTCGCGTCTACGCTGACATCTTAGTTACAGCGACAACTACCGACGTATCATTTCATACTCGCACGGTTTGACATCGAGCTACTCAACTAAATAACCTATTTGTATTGGTTTCCGACGATTTCACGCACTTTTACAAAATTACCTTTTCTTAACTAGATCGTTTCCTATTACAGGTGCAGTGTCTGTGACCGCGTCTTCAACGATGACTTCTACCTGGAGATGCATATGAAGTCGCATTCCGCATAGACTGGGAGAACCACGAGTGAAATCTTCGGTGAGATCGTGGACAGCAAAAACATCTGGAGTCATACAAATGAACATTTCCAAGTGATCGCTGGATATCCAACCTACAAACAGATCGGGGATAGAGCTAGTGAGATATTAAATGGGCAGTGTTGCGTCTAAGCAGGGGAATGAGATATTAAAGGGGCAGTGTGGCGTCTAAGCAGGGGGAATGAGATATTAAAGGGGCTATGTTGCGTCTAAGCAGGGGGAATTAGATATTAAATTGGCAGTGCGGAGGTTTAACAGGGGATGTGGTGTTTAAACAGGCGGAACAAGGTATTAAAATGGCAGTGTGGCATCTAAGATGGCAGATTATGCAAAATTTAAAAAAAAAAGACGTTATATATCTGTGAACTGAGCAAAATATTTTAATAGATAAAATGATTACTTTGTATATTTTTGCAATCTATGTGAAGTATATATTTTAAAAAGCAAAAGAACTGATTCTATCTTTAGGTATCTTAAGGTTTATTCATATAAATGAAACAAACATATTTTTGTACTTTTTCATTGATTTGTTCGGTTACTAATATTGTAAACATTATGCAACTTATTAAGTACCAGGCGCAATTATTAAACTTCATTTTGACCCTTTGTTTTATTAATTGTACAATCCTTGTCTATTCTAGGATAACTTCGTATAAGAAGCTTCTAGGTTTCATATCCTATATTGTCCATCAATTTAGTACATTTCCTGATGTAGCAATTGCTGCTATTATTCTAATTTTTTTACCTGTATTATGAATAGTAGGAAACAAAGTTAATGTTAATAATATCAATAATTTTTAACAATTAAAACACAATAACATTTAAAGAGTTAAAGTTCAAAGGATCCTGCCAGGGCTTCCATTAAGGGAAGTTTGGGAGTAATTTACTCCGAATTTTCGTCACAGGATTTCCATAATTGCAGACATGGAAGTTGCAGAACTTCAAAAATTTCAGCCATGGAAGTTCGATCATGTAATGAACAAGTTCGAAGAAAAAATAAGTAATTTATCTAAATGTTAACCTCTTTCACTGAATAAATTGGTATATAAACACTTTATGAAAAAGATCTGGCCTTAAAACACCTTGAATTGTAAACATTACTAAATTTCATTTCTGAAATGCTCAGGACTTGTGTAGCGCAATACTGTCAAAACTTCCAAATATTATGAGCAAAACTTTCAAAATCAGAAGCCATGAAGTTCAAACTTCAGTTTTCAAAAGTTAATGAAAGCCATGTCCTGTCATTGACTGTAATGGATTAGTATTCAAGAACGAACGGTACTATAATCAATAATAACTTCAATAATTATGTAGTTTTACAGTTATTTGGTGCATTGTGTTTTAAGGCCTTTAACCAAAAATTGTTTCTTCACATTAGTTATCTGACTTACATATACAGCTGTACATTGTTAGTTGTTTTGTTGTGATGCAAGTTGCCTATATGTACCGGTATAAGTAACATTAATCCGTCTTTCATAGTGCTTTTGTCTTTTATGTTTATTTATGACTAACATGTTCAGTATAAAAGATTTTTAATTTTTGCATTCAATCACATGTATTTACAGTTCGTAAAAATGCAAGTGCTTACAGTTATAAACATGGACTAATCGATATATGTAAATTAATCGATTTATAAAGACAGACGATCGCAGCTTGTTCATAATCAGAAAATCACCATTCTCTCTATTTTCACTCAATGGTTTATTCCCTCGTTATCAACAAAATTTAAACCGACTAGTTTTCCATCATTATTACATCAACATTAATGTACACTATATCCAAACTACTTACTAATATGTACAACACCTGATCATAAATTAATTAACTATTTTATGATTGTTAAACAGGCACTGCATGATTTTGTACGAACATCATAATATAATGTAAAAATATACATAGATTCTAGTGCTGACAGTATATTTTAAAATTATATGATTCATGTTGAAAATAACCCATCTTCAGAAATGCGTATTGAGAGAGGAATTTAAAACTAAAATAATACATCGCTGCACAGCGAACTATTATGTACGTGTATATACAGAATCTAGACTAGTCTACTCGACTTTTAGCGCATGTGCAGTTTTTACTTTCTCATTCCAAACCGAATGTTATTGAAGCCGTTGCAGTAGGAAATACTTAGGATTTATTTTGCATGCTTCGATAAGAAATGTAGTTTTGTCGAATTTGTGGGTAACGAAAGAGACCTGAAATATATCTATGAAAATCAGACAGTCCCTCTTTAAGTGAAATTATGAAATGTTTTCCATTGCAGCACGACTACTCTAAACATACGCATAATTAATCATGTTCATTTCATACACATGTTTTAATTATCATTTCAGTGAATTAATGTTTTTACCTTTCCGTATGTTTCATATGCATAATGTAACTTAATGTTCCATAATTAAACATTGTCATGTAAACTCACGTGTATAGTTATTTTTACTGTAAAGTTACACTTTGCCATTTTATACCATTAACAATTTCACCTTATAAATGAGATAAACATGGTAGCAACTACAAAGTAGTTTATACATACGGATAATATGCCAGACTTTGCCCATTTCATGTAAAATCGCATGGTTTAATTATCATTACAGACAAATTAAATTGTGTGAAACATTGATTGTCAGCGTTCTGTGAAATGTCAGTGTACATGATTGCCATAACACATTCCCTTCTACAGTCTGTCTGTATTCTGAAGACTAAAATCAGTGTACGACAAATCCGTACCCGGAGCTACCAATAATTTCCATTGGGCTACTAAAATGTCAAACCGCAAGCCCACATGGCTACTTAAGCTGTTTTAATTGTCTGCATTAATTATTGTTTAATATGTATAGAAGTATTATATATCAGGCGTGTTGTGGGAAAACCGGGATTACTGCATAGGCGTAAAGTGTCGTCCCGGAACAGCCTGTGCAGTCCCCACAGGCTGATCCGGGACAACAGTTTATGCTTTTCCCACAATACGCATCATATAAAATATAATGTAAAATATATTTCTTAAATAATTAATAAAGATTATTCTAATCATCCTGAACACGTTGGAAAAGATTATTCATATTTCTGAAATAATTTTAGAACTATATTGTTTACTGTGTGATTCATGTAAAACGTATTGGGCTAGTAGGGCTACTGTTGAAACATTCTGGTAGCCCAGTGGGCTACCTGCAAATTTTAAAATTTGTTGGACACTGTAAATGTATGTTGTCATGATGTTTAATCAAATGCCATTGCCTCATGTTACATTACCATTTCATTAGATTACCTTCGCATTTTGTCATTTTGTGACTTTAACCCTGCATGATGTTTTATTACCTTGCAATGTTTTACGTTTTGTTACATTACCATTTCTTTGCATGGTACATTACGATCGCATTGCCTGATATTAATTATGCATAAGTTAAAATACTATTTGATTTAGTAAAATTACCATAGCATTATGTTTACTGGTAGTTCCATTGTATTTTGTAACATTACCATTGCTTTATGGCACATTACCATTGTGATTTTTTGCACATTACCATTGTGCTTTATGGCAAATTACCATAGTTCGTTATGGCACATTACCATTGTGCATTATGGCACATTACCATTATGCTTTAAGGCACATTACCATTGCTTTATGGCACATTACCATTGCTCTATGGCAAATTACCATTGTGCTTTATGGCACATTACCATTGTGCTTTATGGCACACTACTATTGTGCTTTATGGCAAATTACCATTGTGCTTTATGGCAAATTACCATTGTGTATTATGGCACATTACCATTGTGCTTTACGGCCTATTACCATTGTGCTTTATGGCACATTACCATTGTGCTTTATGGCACATTACCATTGCGCTTTATGGCACATTACCATTGTGCTTTATGGCACATTACCATTGTGCTTTATGGCACATTACCATTGTGCTTTATGGCACATTACCATTGTGAATTATGACACATTACCATTGTGCTTTATGGCAAATTACCATCGTGCTTTATGGCAAATTACCATTGATTTATGGCACATTACCATTGCTCTATGGCAAATTACCATTGTGCTTTATGGCACATTACCATTGTGCTTTATGGCACATTACTATTGTGCATTATGGCACATTACCATTGTGCTTTACGGCCTATTACCATTGTGCTTTATGGCACATCACCATTGTGTTTTATGGCACATTAATATTGTGCTTTATAGCACATTACCATTGCTTTATGGCACATTACCATTGCTTTATGGCACATTACCATTGTGCTGTATGGCACATTACCATTGTGCTTTATAGCACATTACCATTGCTTTATGGCACATTTCCATTGTGCTTTATGGCACATTGCCATTGTGCTTTATGGCACATTAATATTGTGCTTTATGGCACATTACCATTGTGCTTTATGGCACATTAATATTGTGCTTTATGGCACATTACCATTGTGCTTTAAGGCACACTACCATTGCTTTATCGCACATTAACATTGTGCTTTATGGCACATTACCATTGTGCTTTATGGCACATTACCATTGTGCTTTAAGGCACATTACCATTGTGCTTTATGGCACATTACCATTGTGCATTATGGCACATTACCATTGTGCTTTATGGCACATTACCATTGTACATTATGGCACATTACCATTGTGCTTTATGGCACATTACCATTGTGCTTTTTTGCACATTACCATTGTGCTTTATGGCACATTAATATTGTGCTTTATGGCACATTACCATTGCTTTATGGCACATTACCATTGCTTTATGGCACATTACCATTGTTCGTTATGGCACATTACCATTGTGCTTTATGGCACATTACCATTGCTTTATGGCACATTACCATTGCGCTTTATGGCACATTACCATTGTTCGTTATGGCACATTACCGTTGTGCTTTATGGCACATTACCATTGTGCTTTAAGGCACATTACCATTGTGCTTTATGGCAAATTACCATTGTGCTTTATGGCAAATTACCATTGCTTTATGGCACATTACCATTGCTCTATGGCAAATTACCATTGTGCTTTATGGCACATTACCATTGTGATTTATGGCACATTACTATTGTGCATTATGGCACATTACGATTGTGCTTTACGGCCTATTACCATTGTGCTTTATGGCACATCACCATTGTGCTTTATGGCACATTAATATTGTGCTTTATGGCACATTACCATTGCTTTATGGCACATTACCATTGCTTTATGGCACATTAACATTGTGCTTTTTGGCACATTACCATTGTGCTTTATGGCACATTACCATTGCTTTATGGCACATTACCATTGTGCTTTATGGCAAATTACCATTGTGCTTTATGGCACATTAATATTGTGCTTTATGGCACATTACCATTGTGCTTTATGGCACATTACCATTGCTTTATGGCACATTACCATTGTGCTTTATGGCACATTACCATTGTGCTATATGACACATTACCATTGTGCTTTATGGCACATTACCATTGTGCTTTGTGGCACATTAATATTGTGCTTTATGGCACATTACCATTGTGCTTTATGGCACATTTCCATTGCTTTATGGCACATTACCATTGTGCTTTATGGCACATTACCATTGTGCTTTATGGCACATTACCATTGCTTTATGGCACATTACCATTATATTTTGTAACATTACCATTGCTTTATGGCACATTACCATTGTATTTGGTTAAATAATTATATGCATTACATTTTGTTAACTGTATTATTTTAAAATGCCATTGGCTTTTTTAAAATTACCATTGGCTTTTGATGGTAATCACCTTCTTGTAAATAAGTAAAATTGACATTGTTCGACATACTGTCTGTATATAGGTGCATCTCTGTAGATAATAGTTGTTTTTGTGTGCCATATGAAATACATGTACGCTGTATACAAAGGTTACATAGAAAATCCAGTGTTCAAGTTGTTTGGTGATCCGTTTTGTTTTGCCTTGTACGTTTTATTCTGAATCAAAATTTAGATTTGCTGCTTATATGTACATGTCAACCAAAAAAATCTTACTGACATCTAAACATTGTAGCAGTTAAAAGAACAATGTATAGACTATGAGCAGTCTGTAGCAATGTATGAATCAACAATCGATTTAAAGAAATAATTAAATTATTTCCTTCAAGACAATCATTCGTTGTCCCCCCATTCTTGGTGATACTTCTTTGTACGTTCAACATGCTGAGCTCAGTTTTTTTGTTGATATGAATACAGATGCCACTGCTGGTGTCATAGTTTATGTCAATATTAATGTCATCGTAGATGTAATCGCAGATGTCATAGTGTATGTCATTGTTGATGTGACTGCTGATGTCATAATTTATGTCATTGTTGATGTCATAATTTATGTCAGTGTTGATGTCATTGCTGATGTCATATTTAATGTCATCGCCGATGACACAGTGTATGTCAAAGTTGATGTCATCGCTGATGTCACAATTTATGCCAATGTTGATGTCATAGTTTATCTCAATGTTGATAAATCGCTGATGCCATAATTTATGTCAATGTTGACATCATTGTTGATGTCATACTTTATGTCAATAAATGATGTCATCGCTCATATTTTATGTCAGTGTTGATGTTATTTTTTGATGTCATCGCTGATACCATACTTTACAATGTCCATGTTACTTCAATGTTGCCAGTATATTCTTATTCTGTTGCCAGTGTAGTGTGTACATTGTAGGACCGTTAGCCAAATGCTAGTTTAGTTTTAATGTACATGGTATAAATTTTGGCCTTCTGCTTTTACTGTTAAATTGTTTAGCGGAACGTACATATGCTAAAATCAAAAGTAATATATTTTAATTATTTCAGTTAGTTTTTAAAAAAATAAAACTTGGGGCTTTTGTCGCTCATGTTTTTTTCGTGATATTTCAAGCTAGTGTACCTATTTAGGAAACTTAAATATAAATATAATGTTCATCCTTATTTATTTTTTTTGTTCGTTTTGAGTTATATGGGCACGTCTGTATATACAAACAAAAACTAGTCGATGTTGTGATTACAAATGATTTGGTTATACACTGAAAACTAATATAAAAAAAACAGCAACTATAAAACTGTTGTTTGTTATGTCGTGTACTTGTCTGTTATTTGGTTATGCAGTTATCTTGTTTTCTGAGTTTGCGCTAGCGGTACTAATAGAACTGAATCTCTTGCGCTTATTTCCTGTGTAGAATAAGTAATGTTTCAGTTTGAAACCTTTGAAGTTAACCAACCGTGGTGTCTTAAGAACAGAACCAAAACTGTGGTGTCTTAAAAAGTCCACGAACCAGTATCATGACGTCTTAAATGTTAAATTACCAGTACTGTGGTGTCTTAATAGTTAACGAACCATACCATGGCGTCCTAAAAGTTAAATAACCAGTACCATGACGTCGTAAAAGTTATTAAAAAAAACAGTACCATGACGTCGTAAAAGTTAAGTAACCAGTACCGTGACGTGGTAAAAGTTAAATTACCAGTACCATGACGTCGTTGAAGTTAAATAACCAGTACTGTGGTGTACTCAAGCCAACGAACCAGTACCATGACGTCTTAATAGTAACAAAAAACAGTACTGTGGTGTACTCAAAGTTAAATAACCAGTACTGTGGTGTACTCAAAGTTAAATAACCAGTACTGTGGTGTACTCAAAGCCAACGAACCAGTATCATGACGTCTTAAAAGTAAAAAAAAAACAGTACTGTGGTGTACTCAAAGTTAAATAACCAGTACTGTGGTGTACTCAAAGTTAAATAACCAGTACTGTGGTGTACTCAAAGCCAACGAACCACTACCATGACGTCTTAAAAGTAAAAAAAAACAACAGTACTGTGGTGTACTCAAAGTTAAATAACCAGTACTGTGGCGTCTTAAACGTTTACAAACCAGTATCATGACGTCTTAACAGTTAAAGAACCAGTAATGGGTTATCTTAAAAGTTAAATAACTAGTACCATAACGACTTAAAAGTTAAAGAACCAGAACTGTGGCGTCTTAAACGGTAAAAAACACAGTACTGGGGCGTCTTAAAAGTAAAATAACAAGTACCATGGCGTCGTAGAAGTTAAAGAACCAGTACTGTGTAGTCTTGAAAGTTAAATAACCAGTACCATAACGACTTTAAAGTTAAACAACCAGTACTGTGCCGTCCTAAAGGTAAAAGAAGCAGTACAGTTGCGTCTTCAAGTTAAATAACCAGTACCATGACGTCTTAGAAAGTTAAAGAACTAGTACTGTGGCGTCTTAAAAGTTAAATAACCAGTACGATGGTGTCTTAAAAGTTAAATAACCATGCAGTACCATGGCGTCCTAAAAATTATATAGCCAGTTTCATGGCGTTTTCAAACTTTTAAGAAACAGCACTGCAATCCACATTGTTGTATATATTGATCATATTGCACAGGCTTATGTCTATAAACATAATGAATAAACCATGCAGTAGTTTTATTTTCAAAGTATTCACTGTACAATTATATGTAATTAAGAATAGTAATATTTAGCTAATTAATATTTTAGTCACCGGTGTGCGTGAATGCGGAACCTCGGGAACGCATTTAGTCTAAATAAAAACAAAACCAACATTGTTTGGCTTGAGGCTATTGTAAACCGTATTTCGACATTTAATTATTGAAAATGTAATATAGATTTACGCCGCGTTTACATGATTCCGTATCCGTATAAAAATCGAACACATTGAAAATCGTTGGACCGGTTCCATGTCTCCCTATCCGTATCCGCATGTGCTTGTCCGTATAGTGCCTCCATATAGAATCGCTCGCTGAGCGATTTTATGCGGATACGGACAGCATACGGACGCCATGGAGCAAGACGAAAGGGCAATGTGCGTGCTGTGTAAACTATTTTAAAATATAGATATTTACTTATATATTATAAATAGTACGCAATTTGTTAAATGCTAACAAATTAAAAGGAATTTGCTGAATTTGAAAAATAAACATGCTGTAAAATGTAGAGACTTCGTTGGCATTGGTTAAATAATCATTAATTGTAGAGAATTTGTTTTTATTTCACTGCAATATCTAGCACTAAAAATGAAAATGCTCGTCTAATATTGACATTTTGATAGTCTCAGAATCAAACAGGAAGACATTAATAAACACACGGATACGGCTGCATGGAAACGGTATTCCGATGTGAAATTTTGCGGATACGTATGCTGATTCGGATCCGTATAAGGATATGAACACATGCATTTCGTTCGAAAAATTATTTATTCGTTGAATTTCCACGTTTGTTTAATATGCTATGAAATAAATTTTTCGAGGATTGTGTTACACTGAGTATTATTTAGACAACAATATACGGCAGAGCTGGGCCGGGCATCTATAATCGGCCCGCTGCCGATATAACGGCCAGAGGGCCGTTACACGGCTAGGGCCGATTATAGACGCCCGGCCCAGCTCTACCGTATATTATCGTTTATAATACATATTATCCTGTCACACGAAAAGAATCATGTTACTTTCTTTATTACACAAAATGTTAACAAAAAACAAACTTTCCGTACTTTTATTCAACTAATTACGCAATACGTGACGCAATTCTAACGAATGACGTAATTTATAAACAGAAAAACAATGACGAAACAAACCAGTTTTAGCTGGACTCTCAGTTTTTTTGTGACAACGATTATGTCGTGTTTGGTTTTATTTTTTAGTAAAATACACTACATTTAGTTTAATAAATCGTGCATGGACGAATTCTGAATGATGAATGTGTCAAATGGATAAATAATATATTTTGAGACTTTGAATCGGAATGAAATCTAACGTTCTGACCAGTAATTGCACTTTCGTAAATCGTGTTTCTGGTCAGAATGGTTCATATGCAATTAATATCATGATTGTTAAAAATTAAGGCTTATGGATACAAGAAAACGGAATTGAAGTGCTGACATTATTGTTGGAAGCAATGGATTGAAATTGAGGTACAGTAAAAGTTTCCGATCTGTTCAAGTTTGTTCAGTGAATCTTTTTCTCAAACTCAAAGATGCATTGGCTATATAGATCCTCTATATATTTAATCAATTTAACTACAAATTCCGTTAATATTCTGTATTTGCATTTTCGGATTTAACCGTTTGATTTTGACTAAATACGCCGTTCGTTGTCGGTGACGTCGCGATCGGATTCTCTTCGATTATCGAAAAATCGGCCGCGGCCAATTATATTATATCGGCTCAGCGGACCCGCGTAACGGTCCGTAATCGACGTCAAATTGCTACTATTTTTAGTAACAATATGTATTATTAGTCGTTAAAACTATTATTTAAAGGAATCAAACAAGTCTTTAGCTAAACAATTTTACCAGCTTTTTTAGCAATATTTACAGTTCAAACTTTCGAAAATGTAAACGAAGCAAACTTAAAACATGCCATTATTATAATCTTCTGACCTGGCAAGTAGAAACGTCCTTAAAAAGTGCTCGATTTTTGTTATAGAATATTTGTACGAATCCAATGATAATCGGCAATCATCTCAATATATTGTCTTTCTAGAAACGAGACCCCGTATCCAGTTGCTTAATTATACAATTTTGTAACGACCGTTAACATTTGCAAAGTGTTCTATGTTTGTATGTATTTAAGTTTATTTGAAGGAATTATCTTTTTTTTCATCAATTTTATTACGACAGAAATGTTTCACATCAAAAGTTTGAAAACTAATATACATATGTATAATATTGGTACTGTTTATAAGACGTTATCGCGATTCGACATTCCCGTTACATTTAGTGCTTAGAGAGGTAGAAAAAAAGCAACAAATACTTATTGGGAATATGTGTTAATACTATTTCTACAATAAAAAGATAAAAAACATTCTTTATTCGATCACAGTTCATAAGACAGCTGATCTATAAGATTGAAAAAGTTCTATCACAGCGAGATAATTACCAATAATATTTACTGGGTTGCCTTACTGTGACAATCAACGTGTTCAACAATTTCAAATACATCCTCTTTCAATGTAACGATGGTTATTCGGGAATTTTGAGAAATTATTAATTATTTTTGTTCATAGTGGACCAAAACTGGTATAATTTTAAAAGTGTAAGCTCGAGAATAATAGAAACTAAAGTTCAAAAATTAATAACGACCAGTCATATCACGCGTCGAAACGCGGTAACCATAGCAAAAAACATCCAACAAACCTTATTCGTTTACTCGCATGAGTACAAAATGCAAATATATACAACTGTCTTAATATAACCGTGAGGTCATCTTATAAAGGTGATGCATTCACACAGTTTAAAATCGCATCAGCAGTACCAACGCAGTGATCATAACAAAGCCGCTCGAGGCTTTGCTAAAACCGGCGTTGTCCTGGGAGCCACTTCCTGTTCGGCCGCTCGATGCTCCACTGCCGCTACTTCCGCCTCCAGAAATTCCACCGCCATAACTTCCGTTTGACTGGGAACCGCTTCCATTAGATCCACTGCCAGATGTACCGTTTCTATTAGATCCACTGCCAGATGTACCGTTGCCATTAGATCCACTGCCAGATGTACCGCTACCATTAGATTCAGTGCCAGATGTACCGCTTCCACTAAATCCACTGCCAGATGTACCGCTACCATTAGATCCACTGCTAGATGTCCCGCTGCCATTAGATCCACTGCTAGATGTACCGTTTCCATAAGATCCACTTCCAGATGTCCCGCTTCCATTAGATCCACTGCCAGATCTACCGCATCCATAAGATCCACTGCCTGATGTACCGCTTCCATTAGATCCACTGCCGCATGTCCCGCTTCCATTAAATCCACTGCCATTCGTTCCATTACCAGATATTCCGTTACCAATATTTCCACTTCCGGTAGTTAGACCCCCATTACTTCCACCTCCCGCGTTCAAGTTGCCGTTACTTCCACCTCCAGTGTTCGCTTGCGCCAAAGTTGTAGGAGCTTAAAATGAAAGATGATACAATTAAAGACGATGCACATTCTCGTTCGTGATATTTAAATAAATTTACTTTAGCGAATTGCGTTTTACTGATATTCTAATCTTTATATTACATAACTGCACGTCAGAATCTACAGTTGTTTGTATTTGTGGCATTTTAAGTTTTTTTATGGGAACATTATGAATATGACCCATGTCCAACATTGTGACCGTTAACAAAACATACGATTGGTCTACAGTGATACCCTCTTAATGAAGAAATGAACAAGGAAATTCGATAGTAGCCATACTTCACAGAAAGGTTTCCAGTAAATAATCAGTTAAACGACTCTACGATCCAGACGGTGATCCGGATCACCATAAAAATCTTTCCGTTTTGTTTATTAGCATTTTGCAACCTTTAAAGAACGACGGCCGAAAGACGGACAGGCGGGCCGGTGGATGAGCTGGTTTCGGATGGACGGACAAGCGGACGGACGGGAGGACAGACAGAAAATAAGACAGTACGACAGACATACAGATACACATAGACAGATGAACGGACAGACAGACAGATAGAGACGGACGGTCAGACAGACAGACAGTCGGACGGACGGATGGACAGACGGTAACAAAAATATAACCTTTTTTTACAGTAACAGTAAAAATGGCCTACTTTTAAATCATTTATTTTGCGGTGTCTAAATTTTGTGCATTATTTAACAACAAATAAATCGCACGGTTTTATAATCGTAAATTTTCATTTTTATAAATATGTTTTAAGAATAATTATGCAAAACAAATATCTTCGCTGGTCTTACATTCGCGCAATTTTGGGACCTCAAAATATGCGAAATTTAGACCACCGCGAAGTAAAACGACTTTAAGTTACCCTCCTTGGTGGGAGTAGTATGATCAGCCTATCAGTTCTTACCCGTTGTTGTGGTTGTCCTCAGGTTGCAACCAAACTGGATGGAGAAGTCAGGACACGACACATTGTGCCCGGGCATGGGTCTGCAATGGAGGCCTCTGATTGGGTCACACGTGGCCATGAACGTGCGTATCGCGTCGTTCAGTTGACCTGAAACATGCTGTAGCTAGTGATTGTAGTAGTGGTTGTAGTAGTGGTTGTAGTGGTAGTGGTAGTGAAGTTGTTGTTGTTGGTGGTGGTAGGGAGTGTGGAGGTAGTGGTGGGTTAGTTGTGGTTTTAGTTGATGATGAGTTGTACTGAACGAATGTAGTAGCTAGTGGTAGTGAGTATAGTGTTTGGGATGGAGGGGATGTCGATTGTAGTAGTGCTTGTAGCGGTGGTGGTGTTGGTGGTCATAGTAGTGAAAGTTCAAGTAGTAGTTGTGATAGTGGTGTGGGTTGGGTTGATAGTGGTGGTAGTAGTAGGGAGTTTGTGGTGTGGTTGTGGTAGTGGGGTGGTATTCAGATGGTGGTGATAGTGGTGGTAGTGGGTTTGGTTATGTTGGTGGTGATGTTGGTAGTGATAGTGGTAATTTGATAGTGTGATTGTTGTGATTGTGGTGGTAGTGATGGTTTTGAGGGTGGCGGAGGTGGTGGTAGGGCTGGTTGTGTAGGAAGCGGCTGTTTTGATGGTGTTGGTAGTAGTGGTGGTGTTGGAAGTTGCGGTAGTGGCAGTGGCGAAAGTGGTGGTGACAGTGATGGCGGTGAGGTGATGATGATGATATAACGACGATGATATAGTCATTGCTGCTGATGGCAATTATGTTGGTGATGATTGATTTTGTTTGACAATGAGGATGATAATAATACTTATGATCATGCTGATGTATTAATAATGAGTATGCTGCTTTTGATGCTGCTTATGATAAATGATGATGATGACGATGCTGACGTCACTTCCTACCGTAGAAGGGTTCCCCCTTCTCATCCTTGCAGTGCGCGGTCAGGTTGGAGCCGTCACTGGTATCACACACCGCGTCCAGGACGCCGCTCACCGGGAGAGGTTCCGTGTCCGTGCTGGGGAGAGGAGCAAACGTTGGACCATTTGTTCTAAACCTATTTATTGAAACTTGTGAGAGAGGAGTGGGGACAAGATACAGGAATCTGCTGGAACTCCCTGTATCTACTACTACTGCTACTAACACTTCTGTTTTTGCTTGTGGTGCTGGTGCTACTGCTGTTACTACTATTACTGCTACTAATGCAAAAACAACATCAAAAACAACAACAACTACTACTAATACTATCACTACTACTACTACTACTGCTACTACTTTTACTATTACTACTACTATTACTACCACTACCACAACTACTACTACTACTACTACTACTACTACTACTACTACTACCACTACTACTACTGCTACTACTACCACTACCACTACTACAACTACTACTACTACTACTACCACTATTACTATTGCTACTACTACTACCACTACCACAACTACTACTACTACTGCTACTACTACTACCACTACCACAACTACTGCTGCTACTACTACTAACAACACTACCACTATTGTTACTACTACCACTACTACTATTACTACTACTACTAGTACTAATACTACTACTACTACTACTACTGCTGATGCTGCTGCTGCTGCAACTACTACCACTACTACTATTACTACTGCTGCTACCACTTCCACTACTACCACTACCACTACACTTATTACCACCACCATTACTACTAATACTACCACTACTACTTCTACTTGGACCACCACCACTACTACCACTACCACCACTTCTACCACCACTACTGCTACAGTGTATTCCCTTTATACCGAACACTGACCGGACCGGACCAAATGTTCGGTTTTCGGAGAGTTCAGGTTTACTGACGGTTTGAGGCAAAATACAATTATGCATATAGATTATATTAATTTATTCGTTTCTTTCAGATTTATTTAAATATGGCGTTTTATGACAGTACTTATTTAAAACGTAGCGCATTATTATAACATACAACACATTTTGAAATGAAACCATATCGTTAAGTTTGTCAAACTTACATGCATCCGAAACGACATTTCTCCCGCGCAGCATTTTTCTCCCACTGTTCACTCTAAGTAGATTTTCGCAGAATAATGTCACTAACTGTAGACCTGCATACTGCATACTTTTCACTCAGAACCTTACGCTAGGGTTTCGGGATAGGTTCAGCATTACTGATCAATTTGATTGTGTTTTCGAGAGTTAATTCAACGTTTAGAAGGTGGCTCAGCCATTGTAACACTGTAATAACTTTGCAGAAAAATGACAGTTCATAAGTAACGTGGAGCATAAATACTCTATCATTTCTTTCAAGAAAGGCGGTTCTGCTCAACATTGCTTTGATTGCTTTGATAGGCTGTTAATTCGACCAACACCATTCAAATTATGTTTCAATTAAAGTAATCATTTACAATTATTACATCATTAATAGTTATTACCTGAGTCATATAAATTGTTTGTAAAATGTTTAAAAAATTTTGCTAAACAAATGAAAACTGTCTAATTAACATACTGTTTGTTGTTCACAATTTAAAGGCAATACCCATTTATTTCGCGACTAAACATCCTTATCTGGAGTCCTAATATGATGTCGAACTGTTGCTACTAATTATCGGATTAAGCGCGCAATTACCCTGCAGCAAGACAATTGCGCGCTTAAGATAATCCATAACATCTGATTGTCACACATGTTCGGTTTACAGAGGTCAATTTGTAATCCGAAGCAAAGTGATGTACCGCTCCTGCTGTTTGATATTCGGAATACAGAGGTTCCGGTGTACCGAGGGTTTTCGAACATTAAACATATAGGCAAAACAACGGGACCGGAGCGTCTGTTCGGTTTTCAGAGAGTTCCGGTTTATAGATAATTCGGTTTTAAGAGAGTACACTGTACTACTACTACTACTACTACTACTACTACTGCTGCTGCTGCTGCTGCTGCTGCTACTACTACTACTACTACTACTACTACTATTACTACTACTACTACTACTACTACTACTTCTACTACTACTACTACTACTTCTACTACTACTACTACTACTAATAATAATAATAATAATGCTACTATAGACGTACACTACTACTGAGAGGGATGGATCGAGCAAAGTGACAAACAAGAGAAAGATTTAATATGGGAATGATCAAAGAGCAATCCTCCAAACAAAAAAAATATGAAAAAAAAAACACAACAATGTAAGACATGTATATAAATGTTAATTGTATATGCCAAATGTCGGCAACGACACTCTAGCCAACAACCGATCATGTTTAACACAACGTGCAACATTTTAAATAGGGTGTCTTTTAAAAAATGGCATTGTATAACTATGATAATCGTATGATAATTTTCAAAGACTTTAAAACTAATACTTAAAATCGAAAATTTATCTCGACTTGCTTTGTGAACACGGGGTGTGATATAAACTGGTACATTCGCTTTCCACTGTAACGGACAGTTCGTTGACACGCCCGTCGCGGGTGGCTTATGCACGATGGCTGTCCGGCTAGCGCAGTGGTTGATACACTCGCTTCTCGCCTTGGCGTCGCGGGTTCGCTCCGGGTACTCCGGTTTCCGCCCACAGCACAAGACCACACCAAAATTAAAATATCTTTCAGTAAAAAGTAAATAGCTGGAAATTGCAGCTATGATTCAAAATTCGCCCCAACTTTCGCGGGTCTCTAGTAAGTTAATTAGGTAGGAGTGCTGGGACACACTCCGGGTCCTCACATTATGCAGCCTGAGGCGCGAAAGTACCACATAAACTTCGCAATACACACACACACACACACACGCACAGGCACACGCACCCACACACACACCACATACGGCTTACGCATGATTACTAGTATGCAATTGTCATATCTGGAATGTTCCAGTAGTATTATAAAATTGCAAAAAACTGGAATGGTCCACTAGTATTATGAATTTGTCGACCATGGAATGGTCCATTAGTATTCGGAAATTGTAAAAATTAGAATGGTCTACTAGTATTAAAAAAATATTTCAAAACTGGAATGGTATATAATAAAAGTATCATAACTGGAAAGGTTCCTTTATAAAATTTAAATTTTAAGCTGGAATATTATATAAAGATTGTGAAACGGTTACTGTCTCGTATACATTTCCAAAACTGGAATACTAGTTGTACATCTTTGGTAATATTCACAGATAAATAGCTTGAAGGCCATTTAAATGTTAAATAGACAAGTGATAATGATAATTAATGCATTTTGTATGTTGTAGTGTTTTGTACAATTGTACTAGTCCTAGATCGAAGTCAATTAAATCAATAACTAACACAAGCGTACTGTTTCTAGGGCGTTTATTCTACTACTTATAAGCATGTGGCTAGTGCCGGGTAATGGTCATCTACGCATGCACAATGAGATAGTCATACGAATA
This sequence comes from Congeria kusceri, assembly GCA_027627225.1. Lineage (NCBI taxonomy): Eukaryota > Metazoa > Mollusca > Bivalvia > Myida > Dreissenidae > Congeria > Congeria kusceri. The sequence goes on from JAPFQT010000150.1 coordinate 479,177, forward strand.
CTACATATTCTATCATGTACGTCTTTATATAACAATTTGTTATTAAACACAACTTGTTCCATAAACATGTAAATAAATTAAATTTATTATGGTATTAGCGCGCACGTAAAGTTTTGCTTCTACATCACATATTTTACCTTTAAAAGGACAGTTTTACAGTTTGGGGTTGGACACACATATCTCCTAAAATGGAATTTAAAAACTGGAAAGTGTAGAATGTATCGAAACTGAGTTGTTGTATCATCAAATTTCGTTGTCGCACAGCAATGACTTTCTATCTGTATTGCTTACTCTGTTAACGTCACGTAATATTTATTGCTGTTGCAGTTAATATTCCAGAACTGCAAAGCCATGTTCACGTATCTAAAACTGCAATAGAAAAGACTCGCAACATCTGAAACAACGAGACGTTGAAAACGAGCAAAAATCTCAAAATAAGAACTGCGCATGCGCCAACAGTCGATTTGGCTCGGCAAAACACTGTATAGACATGTGCATAATCGTTTGCGGCGTAGCAAAGTGTTACTTTGTTTTTATTTCTTTTATTCACGCATTTCTGAACATAAGTTATTATCAATATTTATTATACTATTATTTTATCAATTTATTGACATCATTAGAATAAATAAAAGGGTTTACGATATAATTTTCGTACAAAATCTTGCAGTCCCTATGGAACGCCATCACTGCCTTAACATGACAATTATTTTTATGAGCTGTGGATATATCGTAAAAAGATGTACACATATATTATATGGTGTTCAATTTTCGTTATATGGTGCCCTTTTTCCATTATATTTTGCTCATGCGTCATTCTATTATGCTTGTTGTTGTCAATATTATGTCTAATTGCTATGTTCTGATGCTAGTTAATCGTTATAGGCTGCTCATTTTCTATTATATGATGCTTGTTTGACTTTATACGAGGTGCTGCCTATTTGTAGATCATTATATGATGCTCATTTTTCACTATATGATGTCAGTTTGCATCTATACGAGGTGCTGTATGATAATCGTTATATGATGCTCATTTCTCATTATATGATGCTAGTTTAACATTATACGCTGCTTATTTTTAATAACATGATGCTGATTTTCCATTATATGATGTCATTTTGCATCTTTATGAGGTGTTGTATTTTTATCGTTATATGATGCTCATTTTTCATTATATGATGCTAGTTTAAAATTATAAGATGCTTATATTTAATTACATGATGCTAATTTTCCATTATATGATGTCATTTTGCATCTTTATGAGGTGTTGTATTTTTATCGTTATATGATGCTAATTTTCCATTATATGATGCTAGTTTGACATTATACGCAGTCATTTTTAATTACATGATGCTCATTTTCCATTATATGATGTCATTTTGCCTCTATGCGAGGTTCTGCTTGTCCATGGTGCTCATTTTGTATCATATGATGTCAGTTTTCCTTTATAAACGGTTTTGTCATTTAATAATATGCAATTTTCATTAACATGCGATATATTATGCATGATGATATTGTATTGCTCCTGCATCGTTTGCACATGCCTTTGCAAAGAAAAAAAAAAGAATGGAATTCTCGAAAAATTGGGTTTAAATAGTGCTATTGAGACGTTCAAACATCAGAATATTACGTCAGACATCGTAAGCAAAATATCAGCATATGAAATGGAAATGCTTGGTATTTCAAATAGATCTGTCATGATGCAGTTGAGAATTGAATGCAACAAATATGGTGGCATTAAACCAAACAAAGACAGATCTAAAAGCGGCGCACCACAATTTGACATTCCTAAGAGCGTTCTGCAATATTTTCTAGAAAATGGTTTTAAAATAAGTGAGATTGCGAAGCTGGTGGCTGTATCTGAACGCACGATTTATCGAAGAATGGTAAGATATGGTCTTAGTCGACATGCATTTTCATTACTTACTGATGACAACCTCGACGGGCATGTCAAAAAAGTAATAAACGAGTTCCCATTTTGTGGAGAGAACATGATAATGCAAATACTTCACCAAACAGACATTAATGTCCAGCGGTATCGTTTAAGGGACAGCATTCATAGAGTCGACTCAAAAGGGGTTTCAGAGAGAAAACTTGGTCGTCTTCACAGGCGTGTGTACGAGGTAATGGGTCCAAATCATCTGTGGCACATAGATACTAACCACAAGCTCGTTCGATGGAGATTTGTGATTATAGGGGGAATAGATGGCTTCAGCAGGATGGTCACGTTTCTCTCGTGTGCAGACAACAATCGCGCAGGCACAGTGTTAAAAAGTTTCAAATCAGGTGTACACACGAATGGGATTCCAAAAAGGGTAAGATCTGACAAAGGATTAGAAAACGTGGCTGTTGCAGACTTCATGTTGGCGAAACGAGGGACTGGCAGTATGATTACTGGACGCAGTACACATAACCAAAGAATTGAGAGACTGTGGCGGGATGTTTTTGAAGGAGTTTTGTGTTTCTTCTATAATTTGTTTTATTTTATGGAGGACAACGGGATACTGGACTGCTTAAACATGGTGCATTTAATTGCTCTTCACTACATATACATGGATGAAATAAATAGAAGACTTAGTCTTTGGGCTCAAGCATGGTCGACACATAGAATTAGAACAGTGAATTCGTCTCCGCAAGCGCTTTGGTTATCGGGTCAGCTGCAGTCACCCATTGGCTTTGACTTACCTTCAGCAGATGTAAACGACGATAGTGCCGAAGAGTCCGGCGATGAACAAACTGTTGGGAATGGAGAGAGACCAATATTTACACCTCTGGAAAAGATTATCAGTGACCATTGCATGGAGATGGTACAAAGACAGATCGCTTCCCCAAGACTTGATGTCAATCATGAGATTGATGATTACCTTACATGTGTTGATATCATTAACAGACATAATCAAAATTAATGTATCTCGATTTGAAATGAAACACCAATTAAAGAGTATCACCTTTACTTTATTTTTTATAATTAGGGCTGCAACGATTCATTCGATGCCTCGGTCAATCGACTTAGACTCACCGATTCGATTGTCGATATTTATTCAGTCATTTTCGATTCGATTATTTTACATGTTTACAGAAAAAATCATAAATCAATAAATAAAAAGTATACTTTTGCATCTTTGTCATGTAAACGGATGCCCCATCATGTTTGCTGTTATACTGTATTAAATTTTCTATTGAATCTGTATAATCATTTTCCTTTGTTTCTTATTTAGTTAATCATGTATAAGGTACAGACGTTTACATTAACTGATACAATGACATCAATAATAATTAATATATATAATGTATATGTTCCTCTATTTCAAATATTGACTCGCTAAAATTTAGCTTATATAAATGAATAGTTGAGCTAAAACTGAATAAAACTGGGGTCACCGCTTTGGGACGGTCCATGCAAAGCATTGGCGGTTTAAACCGGTTTTATTGAGCTCCGAACCTCACACTTGGCCCAGATTTATTCATGTCAAATTAATGACTCTAGGTCAAATGCTTTAAGTTCTACACAAGAGACAAACTTCTCAAAGACGACAGAAAAAAAGCTAATCTACTTTAAGCCCCCACTGGAAAATGATATATATATATATATATAATATCATTTAGAAGCTTCTTATAGATTTGTCCACATACAGCTTAATTTAATTTAGTGATCTTTATATTTGTCAAGCATTTTAACAAGTCACGTTAGATATAAATTGTAATCTATAGATACAATGTAATCACATTTAGCACACCACACCGTAACAAAAGCTCACCACGTGCACTTCGTCACGTGACTACTATTATGAAAACTGACAATACAAATAAGGGAAGTAAAGAGCATTTATTTAAAAATATGCATAAGGTATAGCAGAACATTTTGAATAGTTGAACTGAGAAGAAAAAACAATATTGAACAAACAGACAAACAATTGATGAAAGTCTACACTATATGAAAATTACATATACACAAAATGCCCTTATAAAGGACGGCAGAAATGACTAGAAATGTGAACACACCTATTATGCCACCATTCTGACGAAAAGTAAAATAATGCCACCATTCTGACAAAAATTAAAATAATCTATGTTTAATAAAAGATTAAACGAAGTTGAAAAACGCAAAGGGCAATAACTCGACAAAAAATAACTAGATACAAAAAGTGTGTGAATATGCCGTACATCACATGATATAAATCATTTTGTGAAAGTTTTGTGAAAATAACATAAGAAATGTAGGAGGAGTGCAGCCGATAAACTTTATAAGGTAAATTTAAACAAATGGCAATAACTCTTGCAAAAATGACCAAATACAAAAAGCATGATAATATGCGCTATATCACTTGATAATAATCATTTTGTGAAAGTTTGGTGCAAATTGCATAAGAAATGAAGGAGGTGACAGACAAGCTTTACAAGGTAAATTTAAACCAAGGGCAATAACTCTGATAAAAATGAAAATCCCATAAGAAATGTAGGAGTTAACTGGAAAAGTAAGTTGGACTGACGTACGTTCTAACAGGAGAGTAATTAAGTGGCTACCTTACGTAATACAGATACTTATGTATCTTAAAATAGCCACATAAAAAAAAGTTTTACCCACACAAAAGCAAAACTAACCCTAACTCTAATGATAATCAACTAAACTGTCCAAAATAATAGCCACTTAAATACTCTCCTGTAAGTGCATAAAGAGACAGACAGTGTGCCACCATTCATGGGCATAAAAACTAAAAATATAAAACTGGTATCTGTGAATAGTTAAACACATTCTGTAATTGTAAGATTAATAAAACATTTGACCGTATTTGCTAAAAACAATTACATGCCTTTTTATAAAACGCAATAAAGAAGAATGCATCTTTTGACTCTAAAAAAAAAAAAAACTTTCAAGATAAAAAGAGCTGTCATAAATGTTACATATTCCCCCCAACGGCTGGCCCAAAAATTGACCTTTGACATCTAAGTGTGACATTGACCTTAATGATACAGACTTCGGTTTTGTTCACGTCACGGTGACAAAAACTTGTGCCATGTCATTCAAAAATCCATCAATGAGTGCCTAAGTTATAGAGCTGACATGGTCTCCGATAGACAGACTGACTGACAAATCACAGTTTGACTACTGTAAGGCCACGTTTGGGCCATAATAAAAGATAACGATATAACAATTAAACAATTGTAACCTCCTCAAACAGTTACAGAATTTTTTTAATTATAGCAATAGGTAAAACTGACTCAAATTGAGAAATGGCTTGAATTTTATAACATAGCAATATTATAAATCATTTAATTTTTCTATATACAGGAATAACAAGAGCTGTCAGAAGACGGCACGTTTGACTATTTGAAATATATCAATTGGTACATATTTTTGACAGTGTACGGGATATATAACAGTTAAAAACAGATCTGAATTAAGGCAAATCGTTCATCAAATTATTCCAAGTTTTAAGTTTTTAAGTTCAAGACTTTAGAACAAAAACTTAATCAAAGTTTATGCATAAGTGGACATACCTATGTAAATTTTTAGTGGAAAGAAGAATATAATTCTTTTCAAAATATAAAACAGAGTTATTTGGATTGTTGCTCCTGAAACTGGAGTTAATAACAACAGTATATTCTAAGTTTCGAGTAAATAACATCTATTGTTTTGAAGTAACAACATTTTTGAAAATAAATTTGAACCAGAAAATCTTAGTGAAAAGGTGTATAGCTGTCACAATACAAAACAGATTTATGGGGAAAATTGCCCTTTATACATGTACTGAAGACAAACGTGTATATCAATGTTCAGGAAAATAACAAAACTTTTGAATTTAAACTTTTACCAGAAAATCTATTTAAAAGGGGGCATAACTCTTGTCACAATACAAAACAGAGTTGCGGACAATGTTGCCCCTGATACTGAAGTTCATAAAAAAGGTGGATGTCAAATTTCAAAAAAAATAACTTCTATAGTATTGAAGTAACAAACTTCAAAACTACATAACTCTGCCAAAATACAAAACATTGTTTAATGTGGGGAATGTTGCCACTGATACTGGATTTAATGACAAAAGTCAAAAGTGAATGCAAAGTTTTAAGTAAAAAACTTCTTAGTTTTGAAGTAACAAAACTTCTGAGTATAAACTTTAACCAGAAAACTAAGTAAAACAGGAGGCATAACTCTGCCAAGATATAAAACCAGAGTTATGACAAATGTTTCCCCTGATACTGGAGTGGACGACAAACGTGAATGCCAAGTTTCAAGCAATAAATTCTAATGTTTTGAAATGACAATACTTTTGAATATAAACTTTAACTAGCAAATCTAAGTGAAATGAGGCATAACTCTGCCAAAATACAAAACAGAGTTATGGAAAGTGTTGCTGCTGATACTGAAGTTGATGATAAATCATGTAAATCAAGTTTCAAGTGAATAACTTGTGTAAGTTGCAAGACTTTTGAAGGCAAACTTTTAACAAAAGTTCAGACAGACACATTTATATTAAGTATTTTATATTCCCTCTCAATTTTCATCAACAAATTCAAATGTAAAGTAATAAAACTAATTTTTTAGCAACATAAAAGTTTCTATAATCCAGTTTCCTAAACATTGGATTAACATATAACTATAAACAAGCTGTAAGTGAGTAAGTCTTTAAACATTTGAAATAGCACTTATTGTGCAGACATGCATTCGTTGGCTGGAGTACAGTTACACCATACCAAAAAATGTGTTTGAGAAAGCCAAGTCATAACAATAAAACAAAGTCTGGTCTGGTGGTAAAGGCCTGTCCGTAGTTGGTCTTGGGAGATTCAAAGTGTTGGCACATGTGTTAGCTGTAGGAAGAAAGCTATTTGCCACCTCTGGAAACCTGATTTTTGGGTGCATTCTGAAGCCAAGCAAGGGTTCTTCTTCTGCGCCAGTGGCAAATTTGAGGATCTTGTTTAAGGTGACCGTCTCTCTCCTACCACCTGAGTAAAAAAAGATGGTCGATAAAGCATAGTCTGCATCATACAAATAATAAAGTGAGATGTGTCTGCAGAAAAATTAAACAAGACAGCCCTAGGTGGCTCACCTGATTACAGAGCAAACTAAAGCACCACTGGCAGCTATCTTTTTTACTTCTAGAGTTTCATTTTTTTAATATAAATTACGTATTGACCTTGTTTTTGACCCGATATGACCCACTTTCAACATACCCACATATCGTCCCATATATCAATTTCAGGGGTGTAGAAATCCTATGCCCAACTCGTCCAACATGGGTAATTTGAATGTGAAGACTTTAATGTAAAATTTTCCTGTAAACTTCTCTGCGGACAAGAACAATTTTGATGCTATCCACATACCAAGTTTCATCAACGTAGCTTAAGTATTTTTTGAGTTATCGCATGATCCAGATTCGGACGAACAGACGGACTGACACACAGACGGACGGACCGGGGGTAACCTATAGTCCGCTCCAGTTACACCGGTAGGGGACTAAAAATCTCAATCATGTCCTTTATAAACGTTGCTAGTATACATCAAGTGCTGCATTTAGGTGTTCATACAGTTTTAAGTTTATTTCCAAATACTTTAGGTAGAGATGTCCATGAGTAAACATGTATTTGAAATAGTACACAATGTACATATTAGACGTATATCAAGGTCACTGGTACAGTTTTGATCACTTAAGAGTTTTAAGACATAAAGTATGTACGATTATATTCTGTACAATAATAAACATTACCAAATTTCACAGTGAATTATTTATGCAGCTAACATTAATTAATGGTCGAATAGGGCGTATTTAGAATTGAACAAAAAGCAAATCTGATTGTGATATGTCAAGATTTCCCTGTTTTTAAAAACATTATTATTTCTTACAAGAAAAAGAATTATATTTAATTTTAATACTTAATGCATTAATAGGAATTTGCAAATTACAAATTTTTTTCCATAGCTTGAGAGCCATTTTTTTACTTTACAATTGACCTTGGCTGGCGGACAAGAAAAATTTTACAATGTACTTGTCCTTGGAGAAGTGAATAATTTTTATATATCCAGACCTCTGTCAATAAATAAGGTAATGTTTCTGCAAGTCTACCAGGTAATGCAGATTGGGTCACAAGGGTAAACAAGCCTTTTTCTGATTTGTCCTAATTTTTGACCTGAGGCAACACATTAAAGGAGCATGATTCCTCAGAAGGAATAAATGAAAGTAAAGAATTATATTTTAAAGAAGGTATAGCAGTTTTTGTTCATTTTCTTTGTTTTGAAAATGTAATGTTTTATTTACCAGCTGCTTCCCGCATGTATCTTGTAAATGCTGCATAAACTTTGCTTTCACCGCCTCTACTATTAGACCCCATTTCGGAAAAGAACGGGCGCAGCAAGTGCGTCAGGAGTCTCACCGTCATGGTAGTACTTGTTGGTCTTAGTAAATACCTAAATGACGGGAGAGTGAGTCCAACCTGTATCAGAAAATTAAAACATAACATTATACCTAAAACCATTGGTTATTTGGCAGTAATTACAACTGTCATGTTATAGGGTGTGGACAGTAAATATAGCAAGCAATGACTCCAGAAACTCTATCAGGAGAGAAATTCTTGTTATCATCCACAAATCGCATTACAAAACACCAACCATAAACATAGGTGATCAAATCATTGTGAAGCATTGTTTTGTGTTTTGGCCTGTTCTTTGAGCAAGAAGACAGTGTCAACCTATGGTAAGGAGCAAAAACTGAATATGATTTTTGTGTGATTCACTGTTTAATACTTACTGTATATAGACCTAGCCAGTCTAAGCCAATCCGTAGATTCATAATGCACTCTGATCTTGTCTCTGCCAAGCTAAAGATCTGCTCTTCATAGTCATGAATGAAAAATGGAATCTTTCCATTCTGTAAGATGCTCATGCCTGAGGATAACAAAGTTTATAGCTAACCTTTTACTCAGATTTGAAATTAATATTAATTTTGTAGATAACTTTACATTTCTGTATCACAAAAAGTAAAACATTCTGCAGGTATATTAAACTGAATATCAGATATGCTTATGAAAAGACAAATAAATATTTTACACAATTTCAGATTATTTTAAACTATGAGGAACAACAATATTGTATCCATTTGAACAAGGCAGTCCAAGAGACAGCTATATCCCCAGCCGAGATTTTTTTAACCTTGAAGTGGTGACCTTGATTTTGAGCCAGCGTGACTGACTCGTGCCTTGTGCACATCGTCCCAATGACCTAAACATTGTGGCCATGTTTGATGAAAATCCTTCAATGGGAAAAGGAGATATGGACCATGCACGATAAAAGGCTCAAACTTTTGACCTTAAAGTATGACCTTGGCCTTGAGCCGGCGTCACTGACTCGTGCCTTCTGCACATCGTCTCAATGACCTAAAAATTTTGCAAAGTGTCATGAAAATCCTTCAAAGGGTATAGGAGATATGGAGCGGACACGAAAATGGTGGCTCAAACCATTGACCATTTACCCCGTCCACGAACTTTACGGATGACCCTCGTACATTGTTGTATAAATTAATATTTAAAAAGTATCTTTTTGACAACATTGGTATTAGTTAACATAATGAACACCTACTGAATTTCGGCTTTTAGGTTCATCAGAAAAAATCGCTTGATTCAATAATGAGGAAATTTTTGTATACCATTAATATTTTTTCCCCAAAGTGATTGACACCTAAAGCCACTTACTGAAGAGCCTTCCAATTGTTATATAGTCCTCTAGCATATGTTCACGGAGTCCATTATCAAAGTACTTTTCCTTTATTGCTCCGAGTACAAGCTGGAAAAATTCTTTTCTCGGACCGCCAAGGTCATGGGCCATCTGAAAGAGGGTAATACTTATAAGTTTGTATTAAATAAATTGAATCTTTTTTTTTCCTACCATGGGCATATTTTCGTCAATTTTTTGGGCCGAATTTTGCCCCCCCCCCACCCCCTATGAAAGAAGAAAAAAGAAATTTGAATTCTGCATAACATTACAAAATTGTGTCTACAAGTATTTTATGCTGTTAAACATTACCTGGGGTTATTTTCAATTTTTAATAAGAATATCTAATTAAAGTGATTAGATATTCATTATTTTAAATAAATTAAAAAAATATTCCTAAATTCCCCCCGGTAAGGTATTTTGCGTAAACGTTCCCCTGGAAGGGCCCAGGCCTGATATCCGCAGGAGTGAGAATATGCCCTGCTGCAACATTTTACATCCAATTTCTTTACCAAATTAACAATGGCTGATAAGATGTTGATTTTTTACGAAATCAAACATTTAAGCCAAATCTGTAATTGAGTAGCTATAATAAATCATCTTCAAATTACCTCATCGTAAAACTGTACCTCCAATACCAGTCTTGGGTTTTGAATAGCCTTGATTTCATCAAAGGAAGTTTCAAGGATGTTTAGCCTATCAACATTTATGAAATTGGTTTCCCCTGCATCCATGGTGTTTTCATTAGAGTCAATGTCAAGCTGTCTTCCAGTCACTATAACTGATTGCAGATATCTTAGCATTTCAACAGGATCTTCTATTTTATGACTAACCATGTGTTCTATGGCCTTCTCAACCACAGTATGTACATTATCTGAATGTGGATCAAAAGCTGAATTGTTGCTGTCATTTGACTGTTCTACAGCAGTATCAACATAAGCAGATTGCGCATCAGATTCCATATTCAAAAGAAGTTGACTGTTGTGGTCATTAGCTTCGATCACTTGATTGACATGTTCACTTGAGACAAAGACAAAACTGTCAGTTTCAAGGGTTATTGCAGTTGCTGCTTGGTCGGTTTCCAAATTTGTCTCGATCTGGATCTGCGACTCTTGACATTCCTCTTGGTAGTGAGATCTCAGATTTTGAACTTCAATCTTTTGACCACATTGTCTACATTTTTCTTTTAGGTCAGCATCAGACGTCTCTATTACAACCGGTTCGGTAGATAAATTTTGTTGGATTGGTCGAACATAAATTTTTGCCTGAGTACCGAGGAATTTTTTCAACTCTTTAATGGTCCATGGGCAGTCAATAACTTTCAAACTCCGGCTATTTGCTTGACATCGAAGCAATTCAAATCCTCCGCAATTTTTCAGCTGGGGAAATCCTATGTATTCGTTGCTATCATTCTTTTCTTCCAAACATATCTTTTCCATGATGTTGTCTTGACAACTGAACTGTATTTTGTTAGTACCCAGTCCTGCCTTCATCAGCCTTTCTTTAATATCAGCTGTTGGGACTTTATTACTGTTTTTGGTACTTAAACACACTATTGTCACAGTCCATGGTCGATGAGGCTCTTTTGAGATTGGTCTTTGTCTTGAATTTCTCCCAGTACGAGAGAATAGCAAATGTCGCTCCCGTCCAGCTCCAAAGTCTCCCACACGACTGGAAATAAATAAACAGTTGCAAACTATGAAACAAGTTACATTATTTAAAGTATCATAGAAAAGTTGCAAACTACTGCCATAACTGAATACACAGGTGGTAATAACATGCTCATGGTTATATAAAAATACTTTTATATATACGTTTGGTCGTCTATGTCAAAGATGCTTTAAAAGACAGCAATGAGTTGCTCATCTGAGTATAAATCAAACTAAAGCCCCACTTGCAGCCTTATTATTTACCTCGAGCATTAACAAGATTTTTCTTTTATTTGACCTGTTGACCGAGTTTATGTCCCAAAAAGACCCACTTTGAACTCAGTCATCTTAGCATGTCCTGAACAATTTTCATAACGATTCGGGCAAATAATACAGCCTCTAGAGTGTTCACAGAGCTTTTTCATTTTATTTGATACAGTGATCTAGTTTTTGACCCACGATGACCCAGTTTCCACACCGTATAAGATATCCAACAGATAATTGTTATGAGCAAGTTACATGATGATGATTGCACAAAAAAGTTGCTTCAAGAGTGAAAACAAGCTTTTTCTTAAAGTTGACCTGGTGATCAATTAAACACCTTACCAGTATATAAGGTAATGCAGGAACTACATCTTCACTGCATTCCTTATTTAAAATGAATAGTGTGTTTTTATCTTTAGCTTTATTTTAATTGATTAATTGTTAATTCTAAGTTTAAAATGTACAACATTACTGTTTTAATGCACTTAGTTGAATTACTTTGAATGTATATCATTTTAATAATTATGTTGATTAAACTAAGTTATGAAATGAAAATTTTTTTATTTCAAATAAATGTAAAACAATATTCATTTCAAAAATGAGTGGCTCTAAATAAGACTAAATGTTGTTCAAGTATTATTTGTTGTTGTGTATTAATGAATTTGAATGTTTGATTTATGTATGTGTGATTTTATGACTACACTCCTTACTTGCAATAAATGGTGTTTATTCATTTTGGCTTGCAGTACGGCTTCCTCCTCCTAAAGAACCCCTCACAAGACAATGTAGTCGTTAAAGAGAAATTACTACAAAATCTTCCATCACATTAAATTCAAGAAATTGCTACAAAATCTTCCATCACATTAAATTCAAGAAATTACTACAAAATCTTCCATCACATTAAATTCAAGAAATTACTACAAAATCTTCAATCACATTAAATTCAAGCAAAATAGACATTGGGACAAAATTCAGAGACAACAATCACACTGTGCCCACAATAATAACAACTACAACAACAACAATCTCTGTCAAAATATAAATATAATTTTTTAAGTAATGGTGGCCTTGACCCCCACCCGTCAGATGCAATTCCAAGTGAGGTCTAAATATAAGGTACCCATGTGTGAAGTTTTATCACAAAAGCTGAATCAGCTCTCGGGACATTGAATGGAAAACTTGCCATATCTAGAAATGGTGACCTTGACCTGGACCCAACCCATCCTAAAGGCAATCCCAAGCTAGGTCTCCATATAAGGTATTTATAAATTAAGTTTCATTGCAATACTTCAATTAGTTTGCAAGATATTGCTTGGGAAACAGTTTTTCTATGTTTGGTAAGGGAGACATTGACGCCACCTATCCCAGATGCAATCCCTAAGAAATGTCTTGATATAAGGTACATGTGTGTGAAGTTTCATGGCAGTAACTTAACGTGTTCTCGAGTTATTGAGCGAAAACTGTTTTGCTATTTATAGTAATGTTGACCTTGATTCCATCTACACCAGTTGCAATTCAAAGCAAGGTCTCATTTCAGGAATATATAATTATGAAGTTTCATCACAAATAAAGCTTAAGTTTTTTCCAAGTTATTGAGTGGCAACCGTTTTGCTATTAAAAGTAATGTTCACCTTGACCCCACCTACCCTAGATGCAATCAAAAGCGAGGTCTCTCTTAAAGTATCCATTATGAAGTTTTATCACAATAAGTCAAATCATTCTCAAATTATTGAGTGAAAACCATTTTGCTATTTTCAGTTATGGTGACCTTGACCCTGCCTACCCCAAATACAATCACAAGTGAGGTATTGATATAAAAAATGAATCTAAGCATGAAGTTTCATTAAGATAACGAAATGGGTTCTCAAGTTATTATCAACACCAAAATAAACAATTTTGAAAAATTTAAGCAATTGTTTTTATACATTTTTGTCGTAATGACAAAAAATAGAAAAAATGAGGTTTCGTTTTGTTCTTGTTTTCTTCATTTTAGGCACAAAATTTCATACTTATTCAGTTGCAGCTGCAGAAGTTTGAATGATATTTAATGGAACACATTAAGCAATTTAGCACATTGTTTTAAACAGAAAACAAAGTAGCAGAATCACAATAAAACTTTACTACAGACAGCTTAAGTTTCATCTTCAATAACAGTGACCCAGATGTATGTTTTTTAAAGGTTAAACATTATGTTCTAAATTTAAATAAAACATAATTACACATAATAATAATACAACATGAGTACTTGCAAGTGTTAACATACCTAAACAGTAGATGTCCTTATTTCAATTAACCACATGCATACCAAGTAGATGATAATTGTTGAAAATCAGCAGTGCCACATTAATGTTAATTAGCACAAGTTACTGTTAGCTTGTTTTAGCCATATTTATTTTATTCACTTGATATGAGTTGTAAGAGATTAGTAGTTTGATTCAAGAAGTAGAGACCAGGGCCCTGTTTTACTAAGCTACTTACGCAATTCTTAGACTTGCGCGCACAATTTAAATTCGTTATAGGATCTTCACTGTATTACTATTAGCTTACCGGTAAAAGAACTCATGTTTCTATTATAACATGACATTTTAAATTTCAAGAAATGATTAATTTACCTCAATCTGTTATTACAAAATTCCAAGAATTTAAAATATATACGTACAAATAAGAATTGCGTAAGTAGCTTAGTAAAACATTCTGCATTATTCTTTATAAAACGTATTATTGTAATCTCCTGTAGAAATATTTTCAACTTGTTAATATTTGCTTCTCATATGAAACCTTATACAAAAGTACCTTTGCATAACTAGCTTGCACACACTTTCAGTGTTGCTAGCAGGCCTGTTATCAGCAGTTCTATTTAACACATTTGTCTCGCTCGAAACTCTCCTATTTGATTCCTATATTTCAGAAATAAATATCTTGTCTTTCCTAAAAACCAATTTGTCTCCATAGGAAATTGATCTGCTATACAAATGGAGTGACCCTGTGTCTTTTTTTCTAATAAAGCCAGATTAAAAACATGTGGTTTAAATTACTGCATGGATGGTAATTTTACTTCTTATTAATAAATCTGCTGTAAAACAAATGGGGTGGAATAGATTTTAGCTAGTAGAATTGTGTGATAAATAATATGTTTGGCTGTATTTGCTTTAATTGAAAATTGTGAACTCATCAATAATAAACTGATTAGTAACGCCAAAAAAAAATTATTAATAATAATTATTATTATTAATTAAAATAATAGCATTAGAAGTAAAATTAATAATAATTAATTTATGTTGCATCATCATCATCATCATCATCATCTTCTTCTTCTTTTATCAGCATCATTATCACTACAACCACCACCACCACCACTGCCGATTTTCAATGATTTTCATCAACAATTTAAGGAGAAAGGAGATTATGACACAGACATACAGGCACAGACAATTTTCCACACAGTCATCTTATGCAATAAAATGACTTACCATCACCAATATTTTTTACATTAGTAAAATCTCATAAAAATGGGTTGATTTAGCTTTATTTATTGTATTATTGCTGTAGCACTACAAACCTCTAAAAAATGTCTTGCTAACAAAAGGTAAGACTGTGTTAAATAGAATGAATAGCTTTATGTCATTAGCGAAAGCATTATGTGTCCAAATGTTTGAACAACATAAAAGGCGTCAAAATAGGACAGCGTCAATTTAGGTCACTTGAGGATATGTTAATCCCTCAGTCCCCACCTGCAAATATTAATATTTTAAAGTAGGGTTTAAAAATAGTCAGTCAGTAAAAAATTAACCCATGGAATTTGTTCAAATTTTACATAGTTTGCTGAACCAGAAGGGTGCATCAATAAATACTATACACTTACTGACCATGATCATAGGAACATATTTCTTACGCGTGTCCGCAGTATGGCGAATATTGAACATTGCAAAATCGTTGTTTTACCCTAGTATTGGGCGGTTGGTGGACTGAGTGAAACATGGAATTACGTGAATCAAGGCATTAACACTGAGTTGTTAAGTTTTTTTCCTAACCTGATGACAGTGGAGCCTTGGTCATTGCCAATGACACTGGTTTCGCTGGGACTTGGAGTGACGTCACGTTGTTGGATTTCCCGTACCTTCTCCCTCAGCCTTACCCTGTCACCGATTGTTGTCACGCCAAGTCGGCATAGTTCATTGTCTGACAGAGTCAGCAAATTTAAAAACTCTATTCGTTGGCTAACGAAGTTGTTTAACAGGCCATGTAGCCCTATTTCTTGCAAAACACTTTCGATTGTTTGGCGGCCCGCCATAACGATTTTTCAAATGGCAAGATAGCAACTAAGGGAGTTGACTGCGTGTATTCTAAAAATAGCCGGTTCGCCCATCGTATAATGAAAAATGCACATCATAATATGGTGTTTTGACACCATGGTAAAAAATAGCATTTTATCAACGCAAATTACCATCGTGTATTGACGATTAAGCATCATATACTGTCAAACTATCAACATATAGTGGACAATTAGCATCATGTAATGATAAACATGCAACATATAATGTAAAACTAGCATCATATAGTGGAAAATGAGCATCATGTTATGATAAATAAGCATCATTTAATGTCAACCTAGCATCTTATTATGGAAAATGAACATCACTTTATGGTTATAAGCAGCGCATAATGTCAAACTAGCATCATATAATAGAAAATGAGCATCACGTAGTATTAAACAAGCAGCGTATAATGTTAAACTAGCATCATACAATGTAAAACTAAAATCATATAATTGAAAAAGACATATTGTGATGATAAATAAGCAGCG
The DNA here is from genome assembly GCA_027627225.1 of Congeria kusceri. NCBI lineage: Eukaryota > Metazoa > Mollusca > Bivalvia > Myida > Dreissenidae > Congeria > Congeria kusceri. The sequence continues at coordinate 495,591 of JAPFQT010000150.1, forward strand.
ACTAATGTCAAACTAGCATCATATTATGGACATTGAACAGTATGTTATGATAAATAAGCAGTCCATAATGTCAAACTACCATCATATAATGGAAAATGAGCATCATATAACGGACAATGAGCATCATATAATGGACAATAAGCATCATATAATGGATAATGAGCATCATATAATAGAAAATTATCATCATGTTATTATAAATAAGCAGCGTATAATGTCAAAGTAACATCATATTATGGAAAATGAGCATCATGTTTTAATAAATAGCAGCGTATAATGTCAAATTAACATCGTCTAATGGAAAATAAACACCATATAATGAAAAATAAAGCAGCGTATAAAAGTTTTTCTCATGTTAAGGCAGTTATGGCGTTCCATAAGTCCCTCTTTAAGCCATGCATTTATATAAAACCTCCTTTATGTGCTGATACTACCAATTCAGAAAGCAATTCATTCATTTTACGACTACAATATGCTGCGGCCATAAAGGTAACCGGTCACAAGTACACACTTTTCGTTGATTCAATCGTCAGGGGAGACCACTTAGACGAGTTTGAAATTTGAAAACCATCACTGCCGCGGCTTATGAGTGTGTATGGTACCGGACGACACACCGAACGTTAACAATGTGTTGCTGAACAATGGAGCGGAAGCTTTAGTAAGGTACAGAGTGATCTCCACTGCTGAACAGTTGAGCGAAGCTATTGTAAGCTATACAGTGATCTCCACGGCTGAACAATGAAGCGAAGGTAAAGTAAGCTATAGAGCGATCTCCGCTGCCGAACAATGGGGCGAAGCTTTTGTAAGCAATAGATTGATGTCCACTGCTGAACAATGGAGCGAAGCTATTGTAAGCTTTAGAGTAATCACTACTGCTGAACAATGGAGAGAAGCTTTAGTAAGCTATATATTGATTTCCACTGCTAAACAATGGAGCGAAGCTATAGTAAGCTATAGAGCGATCTCCACTGCTGAACAATGGAGCGAGTTATAGTAAGCTATATAGTGACCTTTGCCGCTGAAAAATGGAGCGAAGCTATAGTAAGCTAAAGAGTTTTTTTTCTCATTTATTATTACATCATATACAACCAATATTCTAGCACTTAATTAATATTCAAACAAAAAGTATGCTGAAGAGTAATATCCGATGCTTAACAATGGACAAAGGCTATATTAAGCTATAGAGTGATCACCACTGCTGAACAATGGACAACATATATTGTAAGCTATAGAATAATGTCTACTGCTGAACAATAGAGCGAAACTAGAGTAAGGTATAGAGTTTTATCCACTGCTGAGCAATAGAGCGAAGCTATAGTAAGCTTTAGAGCGATATCGCCTGTTAGAATGGATCTAAACTGCAGTAAGTTAAAGAGTGAGCTCCACTGCTGAACAATAGAGCGAAGCTATTGAAGCTATACAATGAACTCCACTACTGAACAATGGAGCGAAGCTACAGTAAGCTATAGAGTGAACTCCGATGCTGAAAAATGGAACGAAATTATAGAAAGCTATAAAGTGATCTCCAATGCTGAACAATGGAGCCAAGCTATAGTAGACTATAGAGTGTTCTCCAATGCTTAACAATGGCACGGAGCTATATGAAGCTATAGAATGATCTCCGCTGCTGAACAATGAAGTTATGCTATACTATGCTATAGAGAAATCTCTATTGCTGAACGATGGAGCGAAGCTACAGTAAGCTATAGAGTGATCTCCACTGATGAACGATGGAGCGAAGCTATTGTAATCTATTGAGTGATCTCCAATGCTGAACAATGGAGCTAAGGTATAGTAAGCTATAGAGTGATCTCTAATGCTGAACTATTGAAAGGAGCTATATTGAGTTATAGAATGATCTCCGCTGCTGAACAATGAAGTAAAGCTATATTAAGCTATAGAGTAATTTGTACTGCTGAACGATGGAGCGAAGCTATAGTAAGCTATAGAGTGATCTCCAGTGCTGGACAATGGAGCGAAGCTATTGTAAGCTATAGAGTGATCTTCACTGCTGAACAATGAGGCGAAACTATAGTAAGCTATAGAGTGATCTCGACAGCTGGACAATGGAGCGAAGCTATAGCAAGTTATCGAGTGAAACTTCTGTGAGGAATTTGGAACGTGAAAAGCGTCACTTACAAGTTGTTGTGTCGCACTGGGGGAGTTCGTATTGTACCAGGTCCCGTCCCATTGCGTACTGCAGAGTACACCGGGCAGTCCTGGGGTCAAGAAATAATATGTAATAGAACAGGGTCCGTATTTATGAAGCTCCTAAGGAAAGTCTTAACATAAGATGCACACCAATAAATATTCACATGAAATATTCTACGTTAGTCTCTATGTTTATATGATTTATATAAACAAAACCATGAAATAAAAAAGACGATATGTATATATAATTATCAACACTATAGTAAACATATATGGGAAAGACATATATACTAATCAAAATTTGAATCATCGCCTATTTTATAGCATTATATATATATATATATAATGCTATAAAATTGGCGATGATTCAAATTTTGATTAATATATATATATATTTAAACATCTGTGCGTCCTGATTGTCATTATTATGTGTATTACTTATTATATCTTAACTTAAATCATATACTCCAAACATTGTCTTAATACTTTTGAACTTCGTTTTCCCCTAGCAAAGTCAGACAATGTTTGCAAAGGTGACCCATATCAAAATTTGCCTCGTATAGTTGACAAATGAACAGTGGCCGTATTCATAAACATCCCAAAGACAACCTATATTAAGATGCACTTACGTGCAACATTTCCAGCTTTAATGTTCTCTGTGAATTTCATTATTCGTTCACCACAAGGTAAATTAACAGCAGTCGTTTATCATTGACTACAATAGTTTCAGTTAATGTAACACGAATTTCAAACGAAATATGTTGCTTTAAGAAATTAACTGTCAAGAGTGTTTAAGAAATAATCCAGAAAATGTATTAGTACGATTTGAACGTTATTTTAACAATAAATAAATAAACTCAGAAGTAATATATAGCAAATATATAGGATCTGACACGAGTTGTCATTTCATACCATATTTTATTAAACGAGTTCAGGAATTTTGTTAGTAAGCGAGCCTTTGGCGAGCGTACTAACGAATGCCCTGGACGAATTTAATAAAATATGGTGTTAAATGACAACGAGTGTCCGATCTTTTTTATCATATGCTTTTCAAGGAAACAAAACTTCTTATTTTACCAAAACATGTTGATTAATCCAAAAAGTCGTGTAATGAAGTGTCGTCATTTCATGTTGGCGACGTCATGTCATTAAAATAACGTCATCCGATTGGTCAGTCAAAGAATATGTAGCCAATTAAAACTCCTTAAATGTTATCTTAAACATGTGTACTTAATAATGTACGAAATATTCGTAACTGTTGTATTACACTGGAAACAAGGTATAGCATGTGATAAAATTGTATAAACAATCCTTTGTTAACTTATATCGAATAAATAAAACAAAATAATTAACCTTTTTATACTAGGTAAAACACATTTTACCATATAATTCACTGCAGTATATGCACAAACAAACAATCAAATACCAATTTATGCATGATAACAAACGAGTGTTAAAATGACTTTATGAACGAATTTTTGTTCCAAGCTCTGAAATCAACCGTTTTATTTCTGAAGACTTCATTAAAATATATTAAGGAGACCAAATCAATGTTAGTTTGTCTGAGCTGTAAAATAGGACGATCCACTGAATTCAAAAATTCTATTTTTGTCTCCAACCTCTTTAGTAACAGATTAAAACACACAACAATACCAATAAATTAAAAAATGATAAATAATTTACCGCAAAGTAACCAAACGCAAACCGATATCCGAAACACTTTAGTTTGTTTTATTTTTGTCCGTACTAGAGCCCTTGTGTTAACAGAATGACGTTCATTTATTAAGATTATTAATTTTGTACTAAGCACTTACAAACGAAAGACTTTAATTAACTGTTCAATGAAATTCTGATCTCTTTATTAAATATGATTGAACACGTGACATTAATAAATAAATTAATCCGATTGACAAATAACGCGTGGTGGCCTTCTTTTTAAATGTAATCTACCAATTGCAAACTTTGCGAATTTAATTGACTTACTCAAACGTTTCTCTAAACATCCTTTATTTATTGAATACATCAAGATTTATGTTTCATCTTTAATAACAGGGATTTACCAGATGCAGATTCTTCGTTTTTAGTTAATACATAACACAACGATAAGGGGCCATTTTCCAGAAACATCTTAAGTAGTGTGCGATCCTTTACCTTAAAATCAACATTGTATTTGTTTATTATTCGTTTATATAATCAAACTTGTATTATGCTAAGTGTTTATTAATTATCTCATATAGTAGTAACTCTTTTTTAATATATAACTATAAAAATGACTCACTAACTTAGGTAGTTTGTTCAAAATAACTTTTAGAAATGTTTAACTTAAACAAACTTATTTTAAAATACACTTAATATGTTTCTGGAATACGGTCCAAGGAACGAAATAAATACAAAGCGATAAATATTCGGATTAGAACAATACTCATAACTCGGTATGAGTTCAATAAGATACACGAATATAGGTTACGGTGTTTGTACATGATAACTGTTAGTTGAAAACTGTTCTTTTATATCCATAATGCATACGACATGAGATAAAATGATGTTGAATTAATGTGTTGGTTTAATATTGCCATAATATTGCAACTGTAGATGTCTTTCTCTTGTTCTGGATAATCCAAGATCAGCTAGCCTATATCACGATTGCCACACAGCTCCCCTTGAGTCATGTGACCTTCCAAGTCGAACTGACCATCGTCATGTAGCTGATGAAGACTGTGAGATACAGTCGAAATATACAAGTAAGTAAATAGCTTTTTTATGTGTCGATGGATTTCAAGAATCATGTCATACTATTGTTTTTGTACCATATATATATATAAAACATCGAGTCGGCATATCCGAGAAACTAAAAAAAAAATCAAAAACAAAAAACAACTCTGGCCTGGACGAGCTTCAACAGTCCTGAATTGTATCTGACCATCAAGCCTACATTGACGAAATAACACCAAGTGGGATAACGTAACGGTTGAATGGCTAGACGGTCTGTTATACGCTACCCTTTGTACATGTTCCAAGCCCTCATCGCACAATACTCATGGCAGCGGTTACTGCTCCCTTAAGTGAAGAGCAATGTACGGATGTTACTGTGACTTCGTTAACACGTTGTTTACTTCTGCGTAAATCTACTATTTTAATTTAGACCATGTGATCTGACAATGGTCACGTGGAACTTCGTACCGGCAGGGATATGCTGAGCAAGGCTCGGAACCAGTCAAATCTCTGCGCGGAGGTTTTCATTGCACACATAGAGAATACGAGGGAAGATCCAGAATTACTCGGAATTTAGTCACACATTCAATAATATTTATTATACGTCCATAAAAAATACTCCAAAACGATGAGGAATCCATCTACTATACAGGATAAGAAAATATATTGGAATCAAACAATACATCACCGGTATATACGTCTACAAACAAACATTATAATGCGCGTACGGCGCGCAGTCTGCACAACGTCATTACGTCATTTACTTCGACGTCTTAAACCCACTCAGGGTTTTTCAAAGTATTCCCCGCCGCACTCGATACACCGTCGGTGCCTATGTCCCACTGCGTGCATATGTTCTCATACCATGATGAGTCGTACTGTTGGACAATTTCAGTTGTTGATTCCCGTAATTGTGATAGCGACTCAAACCGGCGACCCTTCAACTGCCGTTTAATTGTAGGGACAATCGAGAAATGGAACGGGCCCAAATCTGGGGAATATGGCGGGGGTGTGACCGTCCCAAAGCCTATGACACGGATTTCCAACTGAGTTCCCGCTGATGTAAAAATGCTCCATGAAGACACTGGGTCGCTTTTCCGCAAAGCATTGGACAGTTCACGTCGGAGAACCTAAATTGTTAAGTTATTGTTATGTTACAAATTGCAGTGCATGCGTATTTTTAATTTGTTTATTTTAATTATTGACGCAATTTTAAATTAAATGTACCACAGAAAACAAATATTGAAGTTTACTAAATTTACTGTAATATTCTGCGTTTACAGTCGCTCCATTGGGTACCGTATGCATGAGGATCATACCCATGATGTCGGCAAACATTATGAACATTGTCTTGCCACTGCTTTTGGACACCCGGGCATTTTTGGGAGATGGGGAACCATTGCGCTTCCAGACTGCATACTGCGCCTTCGTCTCGGTGTTATGGCACCAAAGCCAGTCTCATCGGTGGTAATGATGCGCTGCAGGAATAAATAGCCCTCTCGCCCAGATCGCATGCTGAAGTCACGGGTATCCCGCACGCGACGTTCCTGTTCGTCCTGCTTTAGAAGGCTCGGTACCATTAAAATAATATAATGCTGCATATGTTTACCAAAAGGAAATATAATTTTTTTTTGGAAACCTTAAATTTCATGTACATGTAACTTAAATGCTATTAGTTACATAGTTCTTCTTACTGACCCCGTACGGTGTGATACAGATTGGGCTATTGCATTGCTTATGTATTAATTATTTTATGTTTGCTTTTAAAGAATGATTTTACTGACTGGATATTTACTGGTGCTGACATAGTTTGTAATACTACACGGTCTGCACATGACCCGGCTGAACCGAAGAAAGCGAATATTCTGCACGAGATATGATAAAAATCAATTACTTCATATAGATCTAGTATTATTTGGACGTATTTAATTTGTGTTAATGCTGCATAAATAAACATTTATTTGGCGAGGCTTAGAAAAACCGCGAGACTTGCACAGTACAATAGCCGGGTTGGAGCTTACAATAATGGAGTCAAAGGGATGTTACCGCTGCGAGGTGTATAGCGTTTCCTTTTCCAGAAATGATTACAACTTAAGTGCAATTCCAGTTTATGTAGTTAAAGCAACATTATAGAAAACAAAACACACAAAAAACACTTTCAAAAAGCTCGTTTTCTGTTTAGTAAATACATACTCAGGCAAATGACAATCTAATTAAGTTTTAGCATTCGACATTTTCAAGATCGTGACAATATTGACTATAACGTGTTAAATTTTTGGTAATAACGTACCACTACCAATTTTCGGGTTTATGTGAATATTAAAAAATTAACGTTTTTGTGATTTATGAAGATTACAAATAATAAAATATACACGTTCTTGGTATCAAATTGTTTATTTTGTTGAATCTGATTCATTTGTACTGAAACTGTTGACTTTATAGTTTATTCAGAGTAATATGACGTACGTCCAAACATTGACTGATGTAAAAGTTACTGACCTGATATAAAAAATATATATATCAGGTACCTCTGTATCAGGCCGATATCAGCATAGTGGTATGATACATTTTTATCTCGGCGGTGGTTGGTTCGAACCCCAGCGAAGGTAAATATTTCAATTAATGTTTTTATTTCTTAATATAATGTTTGTTTTTGCTTTAGTTGCTGCAGTTAATACATTTAAAAATGACATTTTCCAAAAGTAGACTAGGGAAATCTGTGACCAAGTGCATTTAATAGTGTTGATCGGCAAAAGTCATAATGGCCAAACCCCGTATCATAATTTAAAATCACAGGTCATATTGAAAATACGTCTTTGATAGTCAAAACACCACGACGTGGCGCAGCGTTTTATGTGCAGTGAAAAAGAGCACGGTTCTGTCATATCGCCAGGATTGCTGGTGTTTTCGATAGCGTTTTATAAAATTAATGTATTTAATTGATATAATCGTCAATGATTAATAACCACTGGTTCAAAACTGCTTATTTGCTAGATCAACCTTGTCAGGGGACTAATTCAGACCTCACAATTTGCTATATCCAGTGCGTACAATGTTAGTACTCTAAACTGATTAAATTAAACACGACTGTGTGTAACCCTATTGATATGATAAAGCCATAAGTAATGAAATACGTTTAATAATCTTACAAAAACCAGTATGTGATACATGGAAACGTAGAACTCTTTTAATTATGCATAGCTTATACAAAATAGGATTTTGGAATAATACAAACTGCAAAACGACTCTTTTAAACGGTGAAATAATTTACGTTTAAATATTTCAACCTAAAATATGATTTCCTGTAAGATTACTTTTTATTAGCACCGTAATTATTTTCTATAATCGTAACAATTTGACCTTGTCCTCAAAACTTCTTTACCGTGACGTCCAGACGGCTTTGTGAAAGAGACCGGTTGGATTATAAACTAGTCTGTTGTTACTGAAATAATACAGTTACATGTTATCTATTTAATACAACTTATACTTTCAATAATCGTATTTATGTTCATATCGTCTCATATTAGTAACACAAACTTTATATTGTTTTTGTGTTTTCATGTTGTTTTTACAGTGATTGGACATCTAGTCGCCTCGTCAACTCGTACCCTGGTCTGGCGGATTCGCGGCAGGCCGTCGGGTTCCAAGAAGGCATGCTTGAGGACTCCTGGCAGGCAGGAGGCTTCCAGGAAGGCGGGCGCACTCGGGTCAGGCGGGCGAGTCTCAGGCAGGCGGTTTCCAGGCAGGAAGAGGGGTTCGAGTAAGGCATGCATACGGGAGAGTTCCAGGCAGGCAGGCGGGCGGGCGGGCGTGCTCCATGCCGGCAGAAGAGCGAATTCAAGGCTGACGGGCGAACTCCAGGCAGGCGGAATTGTCTCGAGTAGGCAGGCGTTTTCCGCACCTACGGGTTCCAGGCTTGCGGACGGCCAGTCACTCATCAATCATTCATTCCTTTGTTATATGTAGAGAAAATGGTGCAGTGAGTCGTGGACTCAAATCCGTGACCTCTATCTTATAATAAATAAATTGTATACGCGCACGCAATAATGTAGTACATGTAGTGTGTCTTGGTCTATTGCGAGGTTCGCAAGTCTGGTTCGTCATGACAATCATACATATTACTTACAAGAAATCAATACATTTGAAGGTTGTTTTGTTTAATTATAGCAAGCGAAGTGTATGATAACCTACACGTGATATTCATATTGCCAAAGTTAGTAAATAATGTCTTTAGTGTCCGCGTGGTTATTTTTAACCCTTCCCATTAGTGGCGACATATTACAGGTTATCATAACATCTCTAAGACACGTGTATTTAAAATAAAATTTATTCAGAACTGGTTCTACCCTGAGTCCGGAGTTAAGTGTATGTGAAGTGTTCGTGTATTGAATGATTCAGTACTGGTTCTACCCACAGATCGGAGGTATAATTATGGGGACGTTGTCATTCACAACTTTCAGTACTGGTTCTACCCTCAGATCGGAGGTATAATTATGTGGACGTTGTCATTCACAACATTCAATACTGGTTCAACCCAACGATCGGAAGTATAATTATGTGGACGTTGTCATTCACAACGTTCTGTACTGGTTATATCCAAAGATCGTAGATATAATTATGTGGACGCTATCGTTGAATGTTGTGAATGACATCGTCCACATAGTTATACCTCCGATCAATGGGTAGAACCAGTATTGAATGTTGTGAATGACATCGTCCACATAGTTATACCTCCGATCCGTGGGTAGAACCAGTATTGAATGTTGTGAATGACAGCGCCCACATAGTTATACCTCCGATCTATGGGTAGAACCAGTATTGAATGTTGTGAATGACAACGACCACATAGTTATACCTCCGATCTATGTGTAGAACAAGTACTGAATGTTGTGAATGACATCGTCCACATAATTATACCTCCGATCTATGGGTAGAACCAGTATTGAATGTTGTGAATGACATCGTCCACATAGTTATACCTCCGATCTATGGGTAGAACCAGTACTGAATGTTGTGAATGACAGCGTCCACATAATTATACCTCCGATCTATGGGTAGAACCAGTATTGAATGTTGTGAATGACATCGTCCACATAGTTATACCTCCGATCTATGGGTAGAACCAGTATTGAATGTTGTGAATGACAACGACCACATAGTCATACCTCCGATCTATGTGTAGAACAAGTACTGAATGTTGTGAATGACATCGTCCACATAGTTATACCTCCGATCTATGGGTAGAACCAGTACTGAATGTTGTGAATGACATCGTCCACATAGATATACCTCCGATCTATGGGTAGAACCAGTATTGAATGTTGTGAATGACAGCGTCAACATAATTATACCTCCGATCTATGGGTAGAACCAGTATTGAATGTTGTGAATGACAGCGTCCACATAAATATACCTCCGATCTATGGGTAGAACCAGTATTGAATGTTGTGAATGACAGCGTCCACATAATTATACCTCCGATCTATGGGTAGAACCAGTAATGAATGTTGTGAATGACATCGTCCACATAGTTATACCTCCGATCTATGGGTAGAACCAGTATTGAATGTTGTGAATGACAACGACCACATAGTCATACCTCCGATCTATGTGTAGAACAAGTACTGAATGTTGTGAATGACATCGTCCACATAGTTATACCTCCGATCTATGGGTAGAACCAGTACTGAATGTTGTGAATGACATCGTCCACATAGATATACCTCCGATCTATGGGTAGAACCAGTATTGAATGTTGTGAATGACAGCGTCAACATAATTATACCTCCGATCTATGGGTAGAACCAGTATTGAATGTTGTGAATGACAGCGTCCACATACATATACCTCCGATCTATGGGTAGAACCAGTATTGAATGTTGTGAATGACAGCGTCCTCATAATTATACCTCCGATCTATGGGTAGAACCAGTATTGAATGTTGTGAATGACAGCGTCCACATGGTTATACCTCCGATCTATGGGTAGAACCAGTACTGAATGTTGTGTTGACAACGTCCACATAAATATACCTCCGATCCGTGGGTAGAACCAGTACTGAATGTTGTGAATGACAACGTCCACCTAATTATACCTCCGATCTATGGGTAGAACAAGTACTGAATGTTGTGAATGACAACGTCCACATAATTATACATCCGATCTGTCGATAGAACCGGTACTGAATGTTGTGAATGACAACGTCCACATAGTTATACATCCGATCTATGGATAGTACCAGTACTGAATGTTGTGAATGACAAGGTCCACATAGTTATACATCCGATCTATGGGTATAACCAGTACTGAATGTTGTGAATGACAACGTCCACATAATTATACATCCGATCTGTCGATAGAACCAGTACTGAATGTTGTGAATGACAACGTCCACATAATTATACCTCCGATCTGTGGGTAGAACCAGTACTGAATGTTGTGAATGACAACGTCCACATAATTATACATCCGATTTATGGGTAGAACCAGTACTGAATGTTGTGAATGATAACGTCCACATAATTATACATCCGACCTATGGGTAGAACCAGTACTAAATGTTGTAAATGACAACGTCCACATAGTTATACATCCGATCTATGGGTAGAACCAGTACTGAATGTGGTGAATTACAACGTCCACATAGATATACATCCGATCTATGGGTAGAACCAGTGCTAAATGTCGTGAATAACAACGTCCACATAATTATACCTCCGATCTGTGGATACAACCAGTATTGAATGTTGTCAATGACAACGTCCACATAATAATACCTCCGATCTGTGGGTAGAACCCGTACTGAATGTTGTGAACGATAGCGTCCACATAATTATACCTACGATCTTTGGATATAACCAGTACAGAACGTTGTGAATGACAACGTCCACATAATTATACTTCCGATCGTTGGGTAGAACCAGTATTGAATGTTGTGAATGACAACGTCCACATAATTATACCTCCGATCTGTGGGTAGAACCAGTACTGAAAGTTGTGAATGACAACGTCCCAATAATTATACCTCCGATGGTAGAACCAGTACTGAAACATTCAATACACGAACACTTCACCTACACTTAACTCCGGACTCAGGGTAGAACCAGTTCTGAATACATTTTATTTTAAATACACGTGTCTTAGAGATGTTATGATAACCTGTAATATGTCGCCACTAATGGGAAGGGTTAATAATAATCACGCAGACACTAAAGACATTATTTACTAACTTTGTCAATCTGCATAACACGTGTAGGTTATCATACACTTCGCTTGCTAGAATTAAACAAAACAACCTTCAAATGTATTGATTTCTTGTAAGTAATATGTATGATTGTCATGACGAACCAGACTTGCGAACCTCGCAATAGACCAAGACACACTACATGTACTACATTATTGCGTGCGCGTATACAATTTATTTATTATAAGATAGAGGTCACGGATTTGAGTCCACCACTCACTGCACCATTTTCTTTACATATAACAAAGGAATGAATGATTGATGAGTGACTGGCCGTCCTCAAGCCTGGAACCCGCAGGTGCGGAAAACGTCCGTCTACTCGAGACAATTCCGCCTTTCTGGAGTTCGCCCGTCAGCCTTGAATTCGCTCTTCTGCCGGCATGGAGCACGCCCGCCCGCCCGCCTGCCTGCCTGGAACTCTCCCGTATGCATGCCTTACTCGAACCCCTCTTCCTGCCTGGAAACCGCCTGCCTGAGACTCGCCCGCCTGACCCGAGTGCGCCCGCCTTCCTGGAAGCCTCCTGCCTGCCAGGAGTCCTCATGCATGCCTTCAAGGAACCCGACGGCCTGCCGCGAATCCGCCAGACCAGGGTACGAGTTGACGAGGCGACGAGATGTCCAATCACTGTAAAAACATGAAAACACAAAATCAAATTAAAGTTTGTTTTACTAATATGAGACGATATGAACATAAATACCATTATTGAAAGTATAAGTTGTATTAAATAGATAACATGTAACTGTATTATTTCAGTAACAACAGACTAGTTTATAATCCAACCGGTCTCTTTCACAAAGCCGTCTGGACGTCACGGTAAAGAAGTTTTGAGGACAAGGTCAAATTGTTACGATTATAGAAAATAATTACGGTGCTAATAAAAAGTAATCTTACAGGAAATCATATTTTAGGTTGAAATATTTAAACGTAAATTATTTCACCGTTTAAAAGAGTCGTTTTGCAGTTTGTATTATTCCATAATCCTATTTTGTATAAGTTATGCATAATTAAAAGAGTTCTACGTTTCCATGTATCACATACTGGTTTTTGTAAGATTATCAAACGTATTTCATTACTGATGGCTTTATCATATCAATAGGGTTACACACAGTCGTGTTTAATTTAATCAGTTTAGAGTACTAACATTGTACGCACTGGATATAGCTATAGCAAATTGTGAGGTCTGAATTAGAGACTTTAGTGGGTTATCTTCCCTTGTCTAGCAGGTGCCCGTATAGGCGGCGCTGTTGTCGAATAGGTCCATTGTTATTTATTTTCCCTTCCATTGTTTACTTCCGCTAAGATTGACAGTTGATAAACAGAGTTTTAACACGATTTGATTATATTTCTTCGAAAAAGGTGTAAATATGGCTTCAAAGTTTGTTTGTAGTAATAAATACAATATGTTCTTTGTTTGCAAAGTCGTCTTTTCTTCATTCTTTTCTTAAAGATGAGGCAGTATATGATTATTAAACAAATGTATTACATAATTGTTTCAGACTAGAGGCCTATGACAGAAACCAAAATTTCAACAACTGTGAGGACCTTATGCCAGAATTTAGGATGAGCCTTCCAGTAACCAGTGGCTACAAGGACATCAACAGTGACATGAAGATGGCCCCCATTGACTGTCAGAAAGACACTGACTATCTGGAAGGCTTTCAAGTTGAGTTCGACCAAACTGTAACTGCACTGTACAATGACAAATTTTTAATGTATCTTCGGTTGTTTTCATCAGACAGTCTTGACTTTGTAAAAAGTGCGTGTAGAGCAGAAATGAAGAAAAAGATAAATTATGTGGTAGACATTTCCTTTACAAAACATGGAATAGTGCACGAGGCGCAGTGCGAATGTGGAGCTGGCGAGGGTCCCTTTGGACATTGCAAGCATATAAGAACTGTATTGTATGCATGCCTGAAATTTGTTCAAACAGGAGATGTGAAGGTAGAGTCGTCATGTACCGAGCAACTACAGGCATTCCATAGAGCCAAGAAACGTACCAGGTCCCCTCTGAAGGCCAGAGACCTAAACATGGTTGGGGCAGATATTTGTGATATTAAGGACTTTGATCCCCGACCTGTTAGTTTTCGAAATGCCCCTAATTATCAGGATCATTTTTACAATACATGTATGAACTTTAAAGGAATTTCTAAAACGCCAATATTTCAGACCTTTGCACCAGCAAATATATATGCAGTCAACAATGATCATGACTATTTTGAAGTGACACATGAAGAAAACTTTCTAAATCAGAGTAAAATAACTAAAATAACAACAGAAGAGTGCTGTGAACTGGAAGTTTTGACAAGGGGACAAAACACAAATGATCGTTGGTTCGAGGAACGTGGAAAAAGAATCCAGTCATCCAACTACCACCGGATATGTACAGCAACAGAAAAGGCCAATTTAGCAGCATTGGCTTCCACAATGGTATCTGGACATGTAACTAAGCAAATGCGCCATGGCTGTAAATATGAAAAACTGCAATTCACATATATGAAAGTGCGCGAAATGTTAATGTTCAGGCATGTGGCATCACTGTTTCTAAGACCCATCCATTTCTAGGGGCATCTTCTGATGGAATTGTCAGCAAGGATTTAATTGTAGAAGTAAAATGTCCTTTCAATGCAAAAAATAAAGAGATAAACTCAGTTACTGTGCCATATTTAAAAGAAATCAAGGAAAACTTGTTCTAAGCAAAAAACATCCATATTACTTTCAGATACAGGGACAGTTGTTCTGCTCTGAACGAAAATATTGTGATTTAATTGTGTATACTCTCACTGACCTTGTGTACATCAGAGTAACAAGAAATGAGGCGTTTATCTCTGATAAACGCTCTATGGAATGCCTGCACAAACTTGAATTATTTTTTGAGGCACATTTCAAACCAGCACTTTTGGAAAAGTTGTTTTATAAAAATGTGTAAAATAATGTTCTGCAAAAGAAATGAAACAAAAAGTTCATTTGAAAATAAATGCATTTTGTAATGTTGTATGAATTATCATGATATGTATTTTTTGTTATTATATTTGTCATTATATATGTATTCAAATAAATTGTTTTATTGAAAATTGTGTTGTTTGAACAGAACTGCATAAATATCAAGTATGTTGTTTACAGTCAGCATTCATAAAGCACCTCAGGAAAAATTTAAGTACATTCCTTAAATATATTATCAGAATTCCTAAAGTCTTTTGCTTTTTATATAGATGTCTTCTTGTATTAAATTAGTTTTTGCTGTAAATTATTTACTTTTGTTATACATGTAGTATTTTGGCAAAAAAATCAACAGAAATCATAATAATTTCCATAGCAAATTGTATCTGAAATTGTCACTTAAATAAAACTTAAGATTTCGCTTAGGAGCTTTATGAATACCAGCCCGTACCAGAGTTTAATTTCAGCTGCAAAAGTAACAAATCACTATTTTAAAACTTTATTTATTAAGCAATCACATGTAATACATCAACTTCAACATAAAAAATGAATAATGAACAGTCATATTGACAAACAAATGTCTAGTATTACTGTAATAACATGTACTTTCTAATACTGATAACCATAGACTAATACACATGATCATCAGACATTTTTTTATTCAGAATGGTAAATGACAACATAAAAATGACATTTCTTACTACACTTAGCTACATGTACAACCGTGATTGTAGCAATTCTTTAAGCATATGTTGACACAATGCCATTTCTGAAATTGCATAGCATGAAACATACAAAAATTATCTCTGATGACAACTTAGTATCTGTGGCAGTCAGAGGTTCAGTTAAAATTCTGTGTTTTTCCAAGACCAATGATTCTTTCTACATGCACATGTTTGCTAGAAATTTTCCTATCTTTAATAACAGTATCATTTGACATTCTGTTCTTTTTCTTAAAAAAGGTTGGTATATTAATATGCATGTCAAGCTGTCAAACGCTTCGCTTATTAACAATGGCGATAATCTAATGATAAAATCCGAACATATCCGCATAGAGGGACCTACTCGACCAGAGCGCCACCTATATTGGGAAACAGGGGAGATAAATCGCTAAAGTCGCTCACTAACACTCAGACTCTTAATATTCAGACCGTGCAGAGCCTTCCACAGACCAGGGCTGTCATAACGCACTATAATACTAAGCGTTTCCAGCTGTGTGAGCGTTGGTAGTGACTGCAATAATGACGAGTCATGTTCCAAGGAATTACACTCAACATGCAGACTCTTAATATTCAGACCGTGCAGAGCCTCCGACAGACCAGGGATGTCATAAACCACTGTAATACTAAGCGTTTCCAGCTGTGTGAGCGATGAAAGCGACCTCGACAACGATACATATTCCAAATCCGAATAAAGCCTACTCAGACACAGACTCTTAATATTCAGACCGTGCAGAGCCTCCCACAGACCAGGGCTGTCATCATCCACTTCAATACTAAGCGTTTCCAGCTGTGTGAGCGTTGGTAGTGACTGCGATAACGACGAGTACTGACACAAGTAAACACACTTAACTCTCAGACTCTTAATATTCAGACCGTGCAGAGCCTCCCACAGACCAGGGCTGTCATCATCCACTTCAATACTAAGCGTTTCCAGCTGTGTGAGCGTTGGTAGTGACTGCGATAACGACAAGACATGATTCAAGTAATCACACTTAACACTCAGACTCTTAATATTCAGACCATGCAGAGCCTCCCACAGACCAGGGCTGTCATCATCCACTGTAATACTAAGCGTTTCCAGCTGTGTGAGCGTTGTTAGTGACTGCGATAATGACGAGTAATGCTTCCAGTAATAACACTCAGCACGCAGACTCTTAATATTCAGACCATGCAGAGCCTCCCACAGACCAGGGCTGTCATCATCCACTGCAATACTAAGCGTTTCCAGCTGTGTGAGCGTTGTTAGTGACTGCGATAATGACGAGTAATGCTTCAAGTAATTACAATCAGCACGCAGACTCTTAATATTCAGACCATGCAGAGCCTCCCACAGACCAGGGCTGTCAACAGTCACTTCAATGCTAAGCGTTTCCAGCTGTGTGAGCGTTGGTAGTGACTGCGATAATGACGAGTCATGATTCAAGAAGGAATCATACTCAGCACGCAGACTCTTAATATTCAGACCGTGCAGAGCCTCCCACAGACCAGGGCTGACTTGACAAATATTGAGCAAGTTACGTGTATTGTTACATTCCTTTTTAAGTACTGCGCTTATATGTGTATTTGTTCTGCTGGCTACGCCCTCTTCACACGATGTTATTTCACAGGTCTCAATCATACACTCCACATCATGACCGAGTGTCAATAGTGTGTTGAACAGGCTGCGTAGCCAGGTAGAGGAACATGTGACATCTTCCAACCTAATGTATTTTATGGAGGGCAGTACTGGAGGAGAGTCTGCACACTGTGCTGGATCTGCACAGTTCAGTAGGAACGCGACCGGAATATCCGATGTGGCCGAACTGGAAAAATCTGTAAATGTAAATGTTTCAATTTATATTGTTATATTATCTTAACATTTTCAATTCATTACGGTTATGAAAATATTAAATACGGTAACATTTACATAAATATGTTGATATAAATTGAGCTGTGAACATGTTTGCACATATCTCACATGTCAAATCTGCATCATATTACTTGATGTTTCAAATCAGTTTGACAATGATTTGAATTATACATCACGATATATGGAGAATTACATAAACTGTATGATCTTATGATATATATATACCAGTTGATGTTTAGAAAAATACAACTGTTATTTTATTCATGCTAAACCTGATACTAAGTATTACACAAAACTACATAGTAACTAGTAATTCTTATTATCATTACTTTTTTTCAAAAAAAAAATTCAACAATAATTTCATGAAACAGTTTTACCGTTAATATTAAACAAGAAAAATGTCTAAATAAGATAAGTGTTCACTGTTTTTGAACTCTGATTTTTAATGAAATATGCTAGACCTATATTTAAAACAGATGCATTGGTAAGATGTTGGAAGGTAATAAATGGACAGTCACATTTCTGAGTACATCTATATTCCATATGCCTTTAATATTATTTTCGATATGTTTTTAATGAAAAAGTTAAGTTTCTCTCTAAAACAGTGAATTATCGCTAGGCTATATTTATAGTTAGCTCTTTAAAAAAAAAGTAAATATAAAGAGATCATAAAGCAATAAACTGATCTGACGGTCCCTAGTGTGTGATCAGTGACTGATACCTGACGTAATTAACTTATATTCTGATCAACGCCCGTACGTATGTTTTTGCAAAATACAGATGCGTGCTAATTACATTCTTTTACATTTTATTTGAGGCATTGTTACTGGGTAAAATATCAAAAACGTGTTTGATTCTAATCATATAACGCATGTATGCTACGCACATAATGTAAATGTAAAATTCATTAAATTGTCTACGTCTACTTCGTTCTGCATAGTATATGCAAAGACAAACTTAATGTATATGTATAGTTTGAATAGACTCTATATGAAACCTTTATTTACGGGTGTACGAAATAGCATTTATGTGCGAATTGTACTTATGGAATGTTGCCTATTAGATGCGATATTAACGGGCGTTTTCCTGAAGTGCATATACCATTAAACGCTACATGCTTTTAATGGACTTTAAATGCGCTCGGCTATTGTCAAATGCTTTCCGGCTATAAATAGTGTTGCGTGCTTGAAGCTTAACTACACAAACAAGATTGAGTTTCATTTACAAAGCCTTTCCTTGTAAACGAGAAAGTAATGTGTAAGTTTCAGGGTGGCCACTGGTATTGCGAAGCATAATTCCATTATCATGTTGCTCTGATTTTCCTTGAACTGAAGTGATTTACCCCTACATGTTTTAACTACTGGTACAATTAGTGCAAAGTGGTGATATAATTGTATATAAATATATGACAGCCATTATCCATTTTAGTCATTTTACTGTAGTTAAGTTCATATTCTAAACACAAATATGACAATGTTATTGTTGTACTGTCGAATTATTTAATAAATTCAACATCTAACTATTTAACTTTGGATCTGGTATAACACTTTAGGTCTTATTCCTAAAAGTGTTCATGATTTTTGCAAAATTTCAAATTCCCAGTGTTTTCCCTGCATGATATTTCCACACTTTTTTTCTAGTGTCGTCGGCCACTCCGAGTTATTTTAATGTTTAAAATGCTGTTTAGAGTAATGCAAATGAAATGAAATTCCTTAAATGTACGTTATCAATAAAACTAAATTGTGTCAGTGACATAAACGTTACAGGATGCATAGAACACCAGTTTAACAGCGTTTAACGGATGCATTAATAACATTAAATCAATTGGGAGTACTGCCCTACCTTTATTTTTCAATTTGATTAAGTCAATTCGCAAGCTCAAAATTTGGTAAGATAGCTACGCCGAAATATTTTCGCTGATAGGATAACAACGTACTGTTTGAATTTCTTACTGATACATGGGCTATTTCCACTACGAATACACACATTCCACACACAATTACGATCATTAAAATATCATATATTAATAAATATAAAATAATATATCGTAGAGATCCAATTTAATGGGGAACGCATGCCAACATTTTGTTTTGAGACGCGATTTTTGAGTTTTGTACTAAACTTTATATTTGCAAGGTTGCGTACATATCGATGAAAGAGCGTTCACTTGTTGGTATAAATGTAAGTAACTAATCATACATTTATATTGCATAGTGAATTTAAGAGCGATTATTTGGGAAGCATTACAATGATCAAATATCGACGTTGTATTTTTTTCCACTGATGACGCCATAAAAATAGCAAAGTGCGCGCTTATGTAAATATTAGGAATGTGACCGAACACTTGAATTCAAAATGTCACAAACACAAACAGTTGAATTATGTTTGTCTATCAAAAACCTCACTTTAGGCGGCAACAAAATCATTTTTTTGAAACTAGAAATGTGTTCACAGACAAAAACAAATCAATAAAGTGTAGTGTCAGGAACCAGGCTTTATTATGACATGATCGGATATATAAATGCTATATCGTCATTTTTCACTATTCGATTATGGATAAGACTGTTCACGATAAGCATGTTCCTACCTCAGTCTCTCTATTCCTTTTCGGTCTTGATATATATTCTTTTTACCAATTATTTCTGTTTCGCCAAGTATTTACAGGTTCATGTACTGAATAGAAAATACAAGGTTAGCGTTGAATAAAGATAAGTTGTTTTTTTTAGCGAGAACTTAGATTTAGAAAACCTAAACCACGAGCCTTGGCGAATAAGACATAAAAAAATGACGTCACGAAAATCAACAATATGACGTTATTATATTGCGCGTGTTTGATTATTTCACAGGGTTTAAAAATGTTTCTTTATTTATTCGGATATGTTTTCCATTTTTAACAGTATTTCAGTAATATCACGGCGGTCAGTTAACCTACTTACACTTTTCATGGCCAAGCTCAGCCGATCTAAGCGGTTTACCAGTACTAAATGCACATACTTATGCCACTAACTGACAACTGACCTACTTCAAACAGTGGTAGAGGGAGAATAGCGGTAGAAATAATTTCATGACCTATTCCCACACAAGTTATGTGGCCAAGCTGGGATTCAAACTCACGATCCCCGAATTAACTGTCCAGTCTCTACCAACTGAGCTAGCCGGGCTACGTTTATCCTGAGAGTTGTTATTTCATCAATGCCGGCGTGAGAATGGGATAAAAATAAATTATATCCTGCCAATTTTTTGTTTTAAAGTACTAAGCTGCAAATGGTCCAAGTAGACTATTTTGATAAAAATACATAATTACATAATTGACATTTTAAATTAGATCTAGATCTAATAATCCACACACAAATTGAAAAAAAAACAAACATCAGGTAATAAAACAGTTATCACATGGGTTTTGGGGGAACAGTAAAAACTGTTGGCCCTCGGTGTCGGGATGACAGTTTGAACTGTTTCCCTTGGCCTAGCGGTCTCAAACATAGTTCAAACAGTCATCCCTCCAACTTGGTCCAACAGTTTTGATAGTCCCCGAAACACCCATGTAATAACTGTATACTGCATGGCACTACGGTCGACTATCGAACTCTGCCTTGACGCCGAAAACCCGTTTGTGACGGTGTTGTGGATCTGATCGTAAGGTGTCTGTGACTTGTCAAGCTATTAGCTCCAAAGGAACTTTTCTCTGCGATATTCTCATTTTCCAAAGAATTGACTTTGTCCTTTTGGAAAAATACGAATCGGCACTCATTTTAGCACAATGCTGAGCATAATAGACGCTATATTGCAAAAGCGCTTAGTGTGCACAATACCAACTGATCCGAAACTATATGCATAAATTCACCCCTATTTATAGTCTAACATTATAACCATGACTTCACCTAACAGAAAACTATACCATTCAATTATGTAATCTTACTTTTTAATTAAGTGAACAAAAGCAAATCTTCTTAACTACTAACTAATCATAAGAACTATAATTTTAAGTCATTAATGTATGACAATGTTGTAACTTCACCAAACAAACACAACTACTAAATCCGACTTCCGGGCACTAGTGAAATTCGTACTTCAAGCTATAAATAGAGCAAGCACATTTTCTCCTGACATGTAGTAATTAAACTTTTGGCCAAAATTCCTGATTTATGGTTATTGTAGGCATAACTAACTCTTGCTATCATTCTGTGATCAATAAACTGCCTTTTATTATTTTTAAATTATGCTTTGCACATTCATCAATAGGGAAGTAATTCACTAACTTCACAAGCTGGGTTCTTACACGCGAAAAACTATCTGGTGATGGTGATCATGTCTGAGGTTCTTGCACCCGACACCCCCCCACCCATAATGCTTATCACTTTAGCCAAGTTATTCGAAAATCCTTCCATTCTGGACCAAATTATGCTCTGGTCAGGTTATATGGCGTAAAATCTTAACCGTTAAGTTTGACCTTGACTATGGAACAAGATAACTGGATGTTCCATGAGACCAACTGTCTCATTATGCTGAACATTTATGCCAAATTTAAAAATCCTCTAATACTGGATTAAGGAAAATAATCCGAACATGCGTACATGTGTACACACGTGTAAACGTACACAAGTATATACGTATATAAGAACGTATCCACGGTCAATGTAAACATTTATGCCCCCCACCATTGGTGAGTGGGTGAGTTTCGAGGTATGTACCTAGATAAAAAGTTAACACTCATACACCACTTCAAATATTTGGTAGAAAGGTGCAAGAGGGACTTACATTTAATGAGGATGTTGAAAGACACAGCAATTTTGTTAATTATTTAAACATTTATTTATACCACTGAACAGATTTCACTGTACAATGCTCTAGTTATTATTTTTTTTAGCAATATTTCCAATTATTTATTTTCTTTCCGTGTTTTTTGCACATTATAATCCAATATACATAAGGAATTTGTGATATTTAACCTAATGACAGGGAGTTAACTCCTGCCTGACAAAATTCTTTATCCATCTTTCAATCATCATCATCCCAGCATGGGAGACAACTCTTCACAAACCAACCTGTATTTTATGCAGTACACTGTGCTAAATAAAGTATTGCTCAGTAGAACATTCAGAGCGTTAAACTCAGCAAGTGTTTATATTGTGCATCAGAGCAACAGATAAGGATTCTGTCAGAATTATATATTTCCCCATCAAATTTTAAATAATTGGGTACTAAACAAAATAATTCAGTACTTTAAATTATGTTACTCTATTAGAATAAAAAAAAATGACTATTAGACGACGATGATCTCCAAATTGTGTACAACAACCATAACACGCAAATCTGTCAAGTTAAGCCAATTAATGGGACACTTAAACAAGACGGCCCTGAGGGCCTTAGGACGCTCACTTGATACATTGTAACCCAATTGGAATTTGCATTCCCGAGGCGAGGCTTATTTTTATCCCAGGGGCATAATATGAAAATCTTGAACATACCTCTAAGCCTTTCGGTTTCATGTAAAGATTCTAAAGTAACTTTGCTATTGAAGTCTACATAAAGCATGTGACCCCTCAGGGTGCCACCAGATTTTACCTCAGGGGCATAATTTGAACAATATTTGGAGAGGACCACTATGCAATGTTACGTGCCAATATAGGAAAGCTGTGGGCCTTGCCATTTCAGAGGAGAAGAATTTTAAAGTCATTTTGCTACTTAAGTCTATATAAACCACGTCATCTCCAGGGCGTGACCAGATTTGATAACAGGGGCATGATTTGAACAATATTTGTAGAGGACCACTATACGGATGTTATATACCAAACAAGAAACCTCTAGGCCTTGCGGTTTCAGAGGAGAAGAATTTTAAAGTCATTTTGCTATTTAAGTCTGCATAAACCATGTGACCCTCTGGGGTGTGGTCATTTTTGACACATGGGGCATAATTTGAACACACTTTGTAGAAGACCAATTGAGGAAATTACATACGAAATATGAAACCTCTGGGCCTTGCCGTTTCAGAGCAGAAGATTTTTAAAGACAATTTGCTATTAAAGATGATATAAACCATGTGACCCCCGGGGCGTGACCAGTTTTGACCCCAGGGGCATAATTTGAACAATCTTTGTAGAGGACAAATTAAAGATGTTGCATACTAAATACGAAACCTCTGGGCCTTGCGGTTCCTGAGCAGAAGATTTCTAAAGTCATTTTGCTATATATTCTATATAAACCATGTGACCCCCGGGGCGTAGCCCGTTTTGGCCCCAGGGAAATGATTACAACAAAATTGGTAAAGGACCACTAAAGGATGTTACATACCAAATATGAAACCTCCGGGCCTTGCAGTGTCCGAGGAGAAGATTTGTAAAGTCATTTTGCTATATATTCTTTATAAACCCTGTAATCCTCCGGGGTGGCCAGTTGTGACTCAGGGGCATAATTTGAACAATCTTTGTACAGGATTACTATAGAATGTTACATACAAAATATGAAATATTTAGGCCTTGTGGTTTCAGAGAAGACGATTGTTAAAGTCATTTTGCTATATATTCTATAAACCATGTGACCCCCGGCCGTGGCCCGTTTTGACCCCAGGGGCATAGTTTGAACAATCTTTGTAGAGGACCACTAAAGGATGTTACGTACCAAATATATAACCTCTGGGCCCTGCAGATTCAGAGCAGATTTTTTAACTTAACACTTTGTATAACTATTTTTAGCTCTAGTGACCTACATATGCTACGGACCGTAAAGATTTGAATAACTTTGAAAGAGGGTCACCCAATGATCATTGCTTTTAATTTTGGTGAAAATCTGCCAAATGGTTTAGGAGAAATGTTGTTTAAATTAAAAGTTGACGACGCACGCACGACGGACAACGGGAGATCACAAATGCTCACCATAAGCACTTTGGGCTCAGGTGAGCTAAAAATACGAAAATCCGTCAAAAAGTCTCTTTAATAGAAAATCTCAAATAATTTCGCTTATTACAATGCACAAACTGTATCTTCGAATTGAGGATATATCAAATTTGGGTTGCACTAGGATAATTCTGGGTCAAATGCAGAAACAACATCTTTAATAATGTTATGGACTCGACAATGGTAATCGACGATGACGATGATTGCGAGGCAAAACAAATCGGGAACCCTTGTTTTTGTACAATTTCAATTCGTTGTGTCGGCCTTAGTGCAACGTTTTTCCCTAAATAATCACAGACATGACCAAAACATTCCGAAATTAAATACAAACAAAGAAACCGAGAGTTATATAATGGTGTCACAAAACACTGAGTATACGGAGATGCACGATTAATCTCAATTGGACAGTTGGGGTTTACATTGAAAAGAACATCAAATCAAACTGTATCCTACTTTATAGGGTCTGTTCTTTCGTAACATAACAATTTCGTAACATTTCATTTTCGGCTGTTTCGTACACATATATCGGTCATTTCGTACCCATGTCAGTCAATCACTTTAACCATCGAGTTTGCCGTCTTTTTTGGCGTACTGAGTATTTTAATTGAGTTGTGTTACTCATCAGACACAAAATTAATTGCGTAAAAGAGGTTTCAAAATTGCGTATTTACGCAAATACGCGCCTTATCTGTAGCTCTTAGTGCATTACTGGTTCTGTCAATAATCAATAGCACTGTACTTTCAAGTGACAATTTACGTCTTTCTGCCTGTGATATTATAATTGTATTAATTAATTTAATTTGTATTAGCCTCGTTATTGGGCTTCGGACAGCAAAATTGGCCTACGGCCTGAGGCCAATACGGCTGACAAATGCCAAATAACAAGACCAATATGAATTGAACTTATTTATGAAAATTGTATTAATTGACTTCATAATATTGTGCAGCATCCTTCAGTTTTAATAGTGCAAACATCAAAATTATCAAACTATATGGTATAAATTGGTCATTCTTTACATAATATTTGCTTATGGTTACAATACACTAAATACATAAGTCATGTAGGGCTGTACTCTCTAAACAAATCAACAAGTTTTACTCGAAGACATGTTTTTAGGTTTAGACACTTGCTTGATATTCTTTTTGGAGGTGTTGGTAGGGTAAGCATTGGTATGAACACATACATTACTGATATGTTTTAAGATTGGAGACTACAGTATGACTCTTGCACTGAGGAGGGTTACATTCAACTAGAAAGTAGCCGCTAAAAAGATGGTGATAAAACAGTCCACTTCGCTAAGTGTCGAGTTCTTTCTTACATAATACTTGACATACCATTTTCATTGCTTAAATCAGTTCAGCTTAGAATGCTCTTTAAGAAAAGATACGGCTATAAGGGCCCCTATGTGCAAAATGTTGCATATATTTTTGGTTAGTTATCGCTTTTACATTAAATTACATAAGGATTCGAATTAGTATATTGTAACCTAAACACAATTCATGGAGCAGCACATGTTACTCTGTGGTTTTATTGGCTGTAATAAGTTTAATTGAAAACATTTTACAGCGAAAACAGCCTTTTCACGTAAGAAAAAAGAAAACAAGAGGGCCATGATGGCCCTAGGTCGCTCGCCTGAGTTTCAGGCATAATGGATAATTACAAAGTGTAAAAATAGCACTAAACGCCTTAACTAAGTATAAATATCTGGGCAATGCAATTTCAGATATTTTATTAGTCTATATTAACAATGTGACCCACAGGGCGTGGCCACCTTGTACCCTAGGTCATAATTTGAACAATATTTGTAGTGGACCACTTTTCAATGTTACATTGCCAATATCATTACACGGGGCCTTGCGGAATCCGAGGAGATTTCTTAAGACATTTTGCTTTAAATGTATATAAACCATGTGACCCCCAGGGGATGGCCAATTTCAACCCCAGGGACATCATTTGAACAATCTGTGTAGATGACCACTCCACAAGGGTTTACGCAAAATATAAAACCTCTGGGCGTTACGGTTTCAACAAGATTTTTAAGGCCCACTTGCCATATAAGTCTATATAAATCATGTGACGCCCCGGGTCATGGCCACTTTTTACCCCAGGGGCATAATTTGAATTTTTTTTGTAGAGGACCACAATACAATGTTACATATTCCATACGAAAAAACTGCAATTTCAGGAAATTTAAAGTCATTTGGCTATCTAAGTCTATATAAACAATGTGACCCCCAGGGAAGTGCCAGTTTTTACCAATGGGACATCATTTGAACAATCTTTGCAGAGGACCACTATAAAATTTCACATACCACATATGAAACCTCTAGGCCTTGCAGTTTCAGAGGAGAAGATTTTTAAAGTCATCTTTCTATTTAAGTCAATATCAACCATGTGAGCCCTGGGGTGTGGCCAGTTTTGACCCCAGGGGCATCATTTGAGCAGTCTGTTTAGACGATCACTTTACAATATTAATTAACAAATATGAAACATTCGGGGCCTTGCAATTTCAGAGAATATTTTTAAAGCCATTTTGCTATTTAAGTCTATATAAATCCGGTGACCCCTAGGATGTGCCCAGTTTTGACCTCACGGGCATCATTTGAGCAATCTTTATACAATGTTTCCAACCAAATATGAAACCTCTGGGCTTTGTGGTTTCAGAGGAGAAGTTTTTTAAAGTCATTTTACTATTTACATTTTTATTAACCATGTGATCCCTGGGGTGTGGACAGTTTTGACCCCAGTGGCATCATTTGAACAATCTTTGTGAAGGACTAGTATACAATGTTATATACCAAATATGAAACCTCTGGGCCTTGCGGTTTCAGAGGAGAAGATCTTAAAGTTCATTTTGCTTTATAAGTCTATATAGACCATGTGACCCCTGGGGCGTGGCAAGTTTTGACCCTAGGGGTATCATTTGAACAATCTTAGTAGAGGACTACTACAGGATGTCACATATCAAATATGAAAGGCTTGTCCAATATCTGGTACTAAAAAGATGTTCTTCTTAGAAGAGGTCCTTGGGTGGAGGCTGCCAAAAAAGCATTAAGAGCTTTGTTGGAGAGACATGAACTGTGTGTCGTTTTTGTGTGTGCTGCACGCATTTAATTAAACTGTACAAATGACAGGTTTAAAGTAGATGACTAGACTTTAGGCTCTATGCTAGATGTTTCTCTACATGATGGTGAAACAGACTGCAGTGTCAGAGCCACAGACTCGATTGCTGATTAATTTTGTCTTACAAAAAATGGTGCAGTTCCACCGAAGTTAGACTACTTATAAATCTAATGCTCTCATTTCATATTTGGCATTTCATTATTAAATTAGAAATTTACACTTCGCCTGTAAACAAATCCAATGTAATAGATCATAAGAGAAAATATATTATATAAGACGGTCTTATATACTAAGACTGATTGACTACCTTTCTTACACATTGCCTAAACATTACATCCAGCTGATTTACTTTCACAACAATATGATTGACCATGCTGGTGGGTAACATGTTTTATGCATTTCCATGGTCATCTCCAAAAATTCTCTAAAGGACCCTCACAACAATTTGTAACTTGCTAACTGGTTTTATAAGATCTAAAAATAGCACACTGTATACACCTGGCTGAAATGTTGTCTTCTGTGTCTTCTGTGCTCATTTTTCAGTGTTGGAGGCTTATTGAAATTATAGTGCTGCAGTATAAACAATGTGACCCCGGGGATGTAGTCAGTTATGACCCCAGGAGAATAATTTGAACAATCTTTGTAGAGGACCACTACACAATGTTGCTTACCAAATATAAAACCTTTGGGCCTTGCGGATGTAGAGGAGAATATTTAAAAGTCATTTTGCTATTAAAGTATATATAAACCATGTCATCCCCGGGGTGTGGCAATTTTGACCCCAGGGGCATCATTTCAACACTCTTTATGGAGGACCACTATGCTATGCTACATACCAAATATAATGTTATATACCAAATATGAAACTTCTGGGCCTTGCGCTTTCAGAGCATAAGATTTTTAGAGTCATTTTGCTATTAAAGTCTATATAAACCATCTGACCTCTGGGGTTTGGCCAGTTTTTACCCCAGCGGCATCATTCAAATAGTCTTTGCAGAGGACCGCTATACAATGTTAAATGCCAAATATGAAACCTCTACGCCTTGTTTTTTCAGAGGAGAAGATTTTTATAAACCATGTGACCCCTGGGGCGTGGCCTCTTTTGACCCCAAGGGAATCATTTGAACAATCTATCTAGAGGACCACTAGAGGATGTCACACATCAAATATGAAAGACACGAGCCTTGCGGTTTCATACGAGAAGATCTTTAAAGTTTTCACTTTTTAAATCTAAGTTTAGCTCTGGTGACCTACATATGCAGCGGACCGGAAATATTTGAACAACTTAGAAAAAAGTCAACCCAAGGATCATTTCTGTGAAGTTTGGTGAAAATCTGCCAAGCGGTTAGGAGGAAATGTTTTTTGAATGAAAAGTTTACGACGCACGCACACACGCACGCAAACACTCACGACGGACAACGGGCGATCACAAAAGCTCACCATGAGCTCACTAAGTACGTAAACCAGTCTTGTGAATTTTGCAGCACACTAAATCATGCTAAAACCAAAAATGAACACGTTTTATAAAATATTTATCTTTATTGCATTAAAGTATGTAAACATATGCTAGGATTTGGACTGATTTCTATGAATTAAGTACACAATATGACACAGGCATCCCATATTATAAAAACACTGAAAATGCAAGCCAGATTTCTTATCAAGCATCATTCTCAAATGCGTGTTCAAGCATTTCTACTTTGTGGATAGGTCTGAAATTTTGCATGCGCATTAAAAATATGCTAATAATGATGTCGATTTTTCTTTTCGCGATATCA
>JAPFQT010000150.1:540000-543171 GCA_027627225.1 Congeria kusceri
TCTCCTGAGCCACAGACAACTACTGACACAACCACCACCGCCACCGCTTCTACATTCACAGACAACTACTGATACTACCACCAACGCCACTTCTACATTCTCAGACCATTACAAACACTCCCAACACCCTAACTACTACTACTTATCCGACCATTTCTAAGACTACCGCCAAAACCACCTTATGCGACTTCTATTCACAATAATATCGTCACCACCTTTGCTCCTCCAACAAACGCCTCTGCTACTACACCCTGGCTACACTTACACTACCACCATCACTTCTACTCCTTCGACTACATTAAAGACTCACCACCGCGTACCACTACCATTTTTCCTACCACTGCTACTACTACTGTAGTAACAACAACAACTACTACTACTACTACTATTACTACTACCACAGCCACTACTACTCCTTTTACATGACACTCATATGCAGTGTCGAATATGTAAACCATACCAGTCTTATATCTGAATGCCTGGAATTGTTATTTCAAAAAAAGACACAAACAATTACAATCATTTGTCACGTACTCGTACGAGTATGTTACCGTACTATGTATAATTCAACTACTACCTCTACTGCTACTCCTTTACCAAGACAACAATAACTTTCACTAATACTATTTTACAGCAACAACTATGACTACTACAACTACGGTAGAACTACTTAAAACACTACCACTACCACCACAACTTCTCTTCCGACTGCTATTAACACTATTAACACTAACACAACCACCACTTGTACTGCTCCGACTAACATTAACACTTTCACCATCACCACTACTATTAACACAGGCATAACCACTTCTGCAATTCCTCAAACTACTATTTACTCCACCACCACACGACTGCTTCTCCTCCGACTACTACTAACACTACCACAACCATTACTACCACCCCTACCCATACTACTAATCCTGCCACTACAATTTCCCCTACCACTGCTACTACTCCTACCACTACTACTCCAATTATTACTACTACCACTGCTACTACTTCTACAACAACAACAACTACTACTACTACTCCTTTTACCATAACATTCACATCCCCTTTTCTACTTTTAGTGGTGTTAGTGGTGTAGTAGCAGTGATGGTGATAGTGTTACACAGTAGAAGTAGTAGTAGTAGAAGTAGTGGTAGTAGTAGAAGTAGTAGTAGTAGTAGTAGTAGTTGTTGTTGTTGTTGTAGTAATATGAGTAGTAGTAGTAGTAGAAGTAGTTGTTGTTGTTGTTGTCGTACTCGTAGTAGTCTGGAGGCTTGAGTATGAAATGCAACCTGTATCAAAGACGTATATTATTGATTTCTGCGGTATTTCACTGTCCAGTATAACAAAACAATTTTCAGCATGAATATTTTGGATACATGTTGATATTAAAATCTAATTTATTGTTCTTGTGAATGAATAATTGCACGTTGTTATAACAACATTATAGTGATAATAGATTCCAACATAACAATTCGGAAGACCTCATTTGTTTTGCATTCTATACACTATATTAGATACGTACATGCACATCACTACAAGGTGTTTGTAACTAAAGCCGGCTTTATTTCTGTTAAAAAACGCAAATTACGGTCGCCTCTGGATTCATTTACTTTAAGTAGCATCACTACCACCACCACCACTACCATCAAAACCACCAACAACAACGCAACTACCACTGCTACTACTACTAGCACTAGTAGTAAGTAATGCTACTACTACTAGTGATACTACTACTGCTACTACCGTTGCTACTACTACTATTACTACTGATATTGCTTATATAACTATTACTACTACTACTACTACTACTACTATAACTACAACAACAGCAACAACAACAACAACTACAACTACTTTCTATACTTATACTACTAGTATTTCTACTTCAATTTCTACTACTACTACTATACAATTGCTACTACTACTACTACTACTACTGCTACTGCTACTGCTTGTACTACTACTATTACTACTACGACTACTACTACTGCTGCTGCTGCTGCTGATGCTACTACTTCTACTACTACTACTTCTACTACTACTACTATTACTACTACTTCTACTACTACTACTACTACTACTTCTACTACTACTTCTACTCCTGCAGCTGCAACTACTACTACTACTACTACTACTACTACTACTACTTCTACTCCTGCTGCTGCTACTACTACTACTATTACTACTACTACTACTACTATTACTACTACTACTTCTACTACTGCTGCTGCTGCTGCTACTACTACTACTACTACTACTACTACTTCTACTACTACTGCTGCTGCTACTACTACTACTATTACTACTATACTACCTCTACTTCTACAACTTATACTGCTACTAATATTTGCATATTGTTCATCCTAGATGTGAATTTGTACAGATATGTGCAAAATATAAAATCATAATGCGTATCTTTCTTCACGCGTTATACCAGTCATAGGATCATATCTGATGTTGTCAAATCCGGTAAGGAATCTCCACCATGAAGAGGAACATAACATATGCAACTAATGCAATTTGTATAATACATATTGGAATACGTTTATTAATATTAAAATTACGACATACCCGTATAGTTTGTGTTAATATAATTTATCTGTTTATTTTAGTTTACTTTATAGAAAAATAATTATTGTTTATGCTTAACATGCTTCTATGGTCTTTTTACCTCATATCGAAAAAATGTTTTGTCTTACGTGTCCCCAAACAATTTATTCTCAGCAGTATATCTTTTCTTAAAACACTATGCAAAAAAGTGTGAAAGTTAATATGTGTATGGAGGAAAATCAATATGCACATTACAATAACTAACCATTCAGCTTCAATTCACTTTAATTTTGATATATGAATTACTGGATACATTTAAAGTGACAATTTATGTAAGGCCTCAGTCACACAATAAAAAAGTTGGGTATGCCCTGAAGAGTCGGGAGCTATTAGGGCAGTGTCGTGACTCTGTCGAATCGCATTCGGGAAAAATTGGGACTCTGTCATAAAGCTGTCGTGACCATAATCGATTTTTAGATCAAAAATTAAATTTCTAAGCCTGAATCTCAGAATATTGTCCCGACTTTTGACATATTTGCTTCGTGACGATGTCGCCTCAAGAATGGCAGGACAAATTGGGAATGTGTGACTGAGGCTTTAAGGAAACAATATGTTATTCACTTAAAT